>JAFIRS010005299.1:0-60642 GCA_018342105.1 Gonioctena quinquepunctata | reverse complement strand
CTGTCATTGTACTATGCAAATTTTCATTCCTATATAATGTATGGAGTTTTGATTTGGGGAAATTGTGCACATGTGAATAGAGTATTGGTTCTTCAGAAATATACGATTAGAATTCTTGCTAGTATCGATACTAGAACGAGCTGCAGAGATTATTTTAAAAAATTCAAAATCCTAACTGTTGTTAGCTTATATATTCTGGAAGTTTGTACATACGTCTATAAAAATAAAAACAAGTTTTCGAATACTGCTGAGCAGCATGACCATAATACACGTTTCAAAGGCTAACTACAACCTGAGAATCACCGGACTACGCTGTACCAAAAAAGTTTTTTTTTACTGGCTGTAAATTATACAACTCTCTTGATGAGCTCCCTCAATTTAAATATTTTCAAAACAAGACTGAAACAGCAGCTAGTTCAGAAGGCTTGCTACACTATAGATGAGTACTTATTATAATTTGTGTTATGTTCGCGATATATGTAATTGATTTGATTTGTATTCAATATAGCATACTTATATATATATACGATTGTCTCTCTTGTTGTCTCTTGTGCATTCACGTCTTCTACCTTTTTATGATATATTGTCCGAAAAGTATGTTCCTGCAAAGATGAATTTCTCAATTTTTATCATATATTTTAATCTAATGGTATGTTTTTTATTTTATTTTGTTTTGATGTTTAATTTATTTTGTTTTGATGTTTTTTTGTGACTTGTCATAAACATGCATCTGTCTTTGGTCCTTGTGATTGAATTTATATGTATATTTTATGATGAATAAATTGATTGATTGATTGATTGATTGATTCACCTAACGTGGTAATATCAATTATCTTCCTCGCATCGATACAATTGAACAAAATACTCTGTACTATATCTTGTTTTTGTGAGATATAATGTTGGTTTGTCTAGAAAGTATCTCAAAAAGGCGATTTTACCCGTAATTAATTCGAAAATCCATGAAGCATGAACATTTCGGATATTTGTTATACAAGAATTGAACTCGTCCTATTATTGAATGTACATTTCACTGCTGTTTAATACATTATTCACTTGTTTGTGTTTAATTTTTTCTCCAATATTGTGGTGTGTTAAAGTTTCTCAGTACGTACTTACCTCTGGGAAATGACCGTTCTGAACAACTTCCGAAAAAACTGTATTGATGCGTAAAAGTCATAATTTTTTCACCATGGAAATAGTTATTCATACAACAAGAATATAAAGCGACTCTTTTTTGCACGACCGAGAAGTTTTCATAACCTCGCAAGTGTAAAAACAGGCGAGGTAAACAATTCAAACGTTTCCAGCTCTATGAAAATCTATATACCAGGGAAACAATTTTTATCTGCCGCTCGACAAAAATCTCGAGTGACTTTTTATAAATTATTACACCCAGTATAGCCCTTCCTAAACTTGGTAACATCATCTTAACCAGGTAAACTAAAGTGTGGGGTTCCCAATTGAACAACACCCTGTATTGGGTCCTTGAAATTGAAGCAAACACGCGGCGTGCCAACAAACCGTTTCTATAGCAACAACGACAAAGAAAGATGACTGGATGAATGATGAATGGAAATTGTATAGCATTCACTTCTTGACATTAAATGAAGAATAAGTTATTTTTGAACCATGTCAAGATGTGTAGGAAGTATTTTTGATGCCATATTTAGGACAATATTCATCAATTCATACAAAAAATTTTGTTTGTATTATTTTGTTAAAAATAACACTCTCATATGCCATAAAAAAACACCCATTTTATGGACTTACTACCAAATAGTATATTGGTTTGCGAGTGACGAAAGTAACATTTTTTGAAGCAAGAGAGCAGTTTACCAGCCGAGGGTGGTAATGTTCACGAACTTCAAAAAATATTTTCGACGAGTGAAATACTATACTTTTACTACAACCCTGTTTATATCATAATAATATGCTAAAAAAAGAACAATAAACAAAATTTTATTTCAAATTAAAAATAACAGAATTTCTTTAAACATTACTTATGATTTAAATATTGGTTAATTGTTACATTCGAGTAATTATTCCAAATTATAGGAGTATTACAATCAATATTTTTATGTATTGAGGTAGACGATGGCACATCTGTTATGTTGTTAACTGATGTCACTCCAGATGAAGATGCACCGTAGTCGGATAGCGTTGTATTTTGCTTGGATGGTAAAATTTTGGTTTGTGTTTGATTTTTGCTGCTAACTGATTGATCAACATATCCCTCCACAACGATACTAGATTTCCTGCCTCCATGCTTTTTTAAATGGAGTAAATCACCTCCTGATTCCACTATTAGTGCTGCAGAAAATCTACGCAAACAATGCCCAGTATATTTTTGGGGATCAGGCAAGTTTGAACATTGAGCTATCTGCATAAGAAATTTACTGAATTTATTTATTCCCACAACATGTCTAGTACAATTTCCGTTCTGGTGGTTAATAGTGAATCTTGAATTAATTTTGTCCATATCTAGTGGACGGAGGTTCATATATATTTTAGAAATCTCGTAGAAGAACCCAGAAATGTAGAAGGAACGCGGTACTTTTGTTTTTAGATTACGTGTTGTAACTAAGAGTATACTGCTGGTATCTTTTACATCATTCACTGTCAAATCTTTAAATTCATGGCAACGACAAGCCCCCGAAATTCCAAAAACTTAGGCTACCTACAAACGTTAATATTAATATCATAAAGAATTTGTCGCGATAATAAAGTAAATAACTTACCTTAGTCATTAAGTATTTGTAGTCGAGTGCATTCTTCAAGAAAGTATGTATCTCATCGAAAGAATTTTGTTCACACTTTTGAATTTTAAAACCATCAGATTTTTGCTTGAAAAAAGAACGTAACTTGAGATATTTACTGATATCGATATTATTTTCAATCGACAAAGTGGTTCTCAACATGGAATACATAGACCATAGCGTCGATGACTTAATTTTTTTTGACAACCATCCAAAATACGAAATCAGCACAGTTTCTGAAAATGAATTTACGTGATTATCAATTCTCCAATCCATGAATTTTGTATATATTTCTTCATATCTCTTTTTAGATTTCACTGGTAATAAATCCAAAGAGGTTTCCTCAGCTTGATTTGCTGTTTCTGGTGATGTATTTGGAAAATATAAATCACTTTCCGAATTAGATATCATGATAACTCAACAAACTAACAATGCTTTCGGTGCAAACAATCAACGCGGAACGTCAATCTAATGAAACCAGGCAACTAGATATAAATTGTTTTTGAATCTCACGGTATTTTTACGATTCTATTTTGTTCTTTCATTGAACAAAAGTGAGAAAAAATACATTCTAATGATAGAAATGATTCTTGTCTTTGTTTATTAATAATTTGAAGTCATCATAACATTATATACGAGGGCGGGAAATGATTGAAAATATAAATTTAAGTTTCGTCACTAGAAACGAAAGTTAACGTTATGAGAATTTCTCTCACTTGCGACGGAAATCACGTTTTCTCTGAAGGATTACAAAATGACGTCTTTTCGTAAAGGGTTGTAGAAAAATAATTATTGCCGCGCATTACTACTATCAACACATGGTTGATCCTCAGAAAACGACAACTTTTCAATGTCAAAACAGAAGCACGATTTAATTTTTCATGGCCATTCCTGCAAACCTTGGCTATTCATCGAAATATCGATCATTGCAATATTATCATTGTGGAGAATCGGCTACCCGAATTCCATTGTTATCCCGTATTCCAACACAAAGAGACAGGAAACGTCAAAACCACCCGACGTACAAAACAAGCCGTTCTGTACCTATTTAGCTTCATACCGGCGCCTCCTTGATACCCCGTGTTACTACAAGACATTTGCGAGCTTGCATTTGATTTATATCGGATATTAATCATCAACATGAATTCGGAGCCGATATTCTTAACACCACTGAGTTCATCGGAAATTTCATAGCTTCTATTTCCTGGGAGGGAATTGGATTCGCCGGGTTATGTAGTCGTTCACAAAATGACTTGATGGAATTAGGCATAAAACGATCTCGGAATTATTGGTGATTCGGAATGGGAACGGGGAAATCTGCAGATGAATCCAAATGCACTGATAATAATAATAATAAACTTTTTTGCACTATGATACATAAATATAAAATGAATGTACCTACAAGCTTGTCAAACAGGGAAAAACGTGATAATAAGAATAAATATTGATAAATTAACTTTTTTTTTACTGCGACCATGGGAAGGGAGTGGGAATTGGGAAAGGAGAAGACTGTGGACGCTCTTTTTGAATGGCTGTAGGTTATAGTTCTCTGGCTTTCGGGGGTTTATTCCAATCCGTAGCACCTCTGTGAAAGAATGATTGTTGATGGAGAGTGGTCCTTGCCATGTCAGTCTTGACGGTAAATGGGTGAGACTGATCAGCGTACCGAGTTCTTCGGTTGAATGTGGCCAGTGATGGTATAAGATATTTCATTTCTCTGGAGTATAGAAGAAAAAAAAAATTGTATACAATATACCTTGTTCTTGGGTGAAAGTTATATTGGTGAAACATCTAGACCATTAAAAGTACGGCAGGACGAACATCGAGATTATATTGGGAATCGACAGATCACAGGTTCAGAATTATCAGAACATATTTCGAAATCCAATGGCAACCACATGGTAGATTGGAATAAAACGACAATTCTAGCCAAAGCACCCAATAACAAGAAGAGAAAACTAAAAGAATCCGCATTCATTGTACTGTCTGGTGAGAACTGTATAACAAGTTCTTCTGATATGGATCACACCTGGAAACCATTACTGAAAGAAGTATTTGGCAGAGCTGCAGAACATGCCAATAAACTATTGACTTGTCTTTATTTTAATTTTTTCAGTTAAAAACTAAATTCTGAAGCAAAACTATATTGTCGATAACTCTCAATATTTTTCCTACCGAAAAATATATCGAAAGAATGGACAAACTTTGAATAAATTCGTGCGCCCGATTTGATAACATAATGGGATTTCCCATGCTTACTTATATTATCACAACTCCTCGTGTAAAATCTAGTCACACTCTCTTTGTCCAAAATGTTCAGACATATAATATTTACATGTTATAAGGGCAGCTGTTGTCACCAGGGTGTATGTAGAAAAATGGATTTTCCTACACACAACACCAATTTTCTATACTATAATGTAAGGCACTGATATTTTGGTTTACCACTAGTCCGTCGGACTTGGATACATGCCTTCGGCTTGGTATATAAAAATTAATACTTTTTGTCTTTTGTCTCAAGGAACTTGTATTCAAGTGATAATATAACTTAATAATTGACTTTTGCCTCTCAATTAAAATAATCTGATTGAATTCAATTTCCCTTTCCTCAACTTCGGTTGAGAAAATAATACACAAAAATTAACTTCAATACATCTATAAACAAAAAAAAAAGTAAAACTATAGTACAGCTCGACGCTTGTCGAATGAAAAAAATGGTAAATCATAATATAAAATGTGAACTAAAAAAAAAATCTCCTTTAGAGAATAAAAGAACAACAACGAATAGTTTGAAAATATTACATATCTGTTCTAAAATAAGAGTGGGCTCATATTTCCGATGTATATATAGTGATTTCCTATTATCGAAATATAGAACCAGTTTCTTCCCGTGGCTCCCATAGTTCATTGTTACCCGCGTAACTGACTTCCGTTTTTCCCAAATTACCAAAAAGTTGTGAAAGTCTGAGGTTAGTCTCAAATTTAATAGACGAACTCCCAATATGTTATGTATACCCCTAATCTGGTATTAATTGTGCCTGAGGTTCACCCCGTGGATCAATAGTTAAAAGCTATGCATCAAGTTAGATTTTCTACTTAAGCCAGTGATTCCCATTTTTCTCCCAGTCTCGAATTTAATTCCCATTTTCCTAGTCTGCGGACACTCGACTCGGATTTCTATTTTAAATACACTCGTCTTCCGAACTGACGATTAAAATGAGTTTCCGATATCTACCCGCGAAGGGCGATTTTCTTCGATATAGTTTCTGGTAAAACAAAAAACTCGGGCCGATCCCGTTGAACTCACGCCAACGGCGGAACCCGTGCCGATCCCCTCGAGGTTCGCGAAAAGACTCCCTCCAGACCTGGTCATCTTTTTCCATTCTAGAAAGAAGCGAAGCAGCGGCTATTCTCGGCGCCCGTGTATATTGCCGATTCGACAGTTGGCCTGGCTGTGTTGAATCAATGATGCTCTGTTTAACATTTACAGACTAAATAACAGTTACAATGTTACATATCTGTGAATGGCAATAACTCCCAAAATGAATGAACTAGTCTGCTCGGCAGAAATATATTTTTTATATCCGAGAAATTTCAATCTATCGAGTAGTCCTTGCCGTGTCAATCTTGACAGTGAATTGGTGAGACTGATCAGGGTGCCGAGTTCTTTGGTCAAATGTGGCCAGTGGTGGTATAAGATATTTCATTTCCCTGGAGCATCTGCCGTGAAAATATTTGTAGAATATTGTCAGGTCTGCAACTCTTCTAGGAAAACCTGCAGCAAAGTGAAATGTCACCGATTATGACGAAATTGTCACAGATGCTTCAGGATGCGCTAAACTTCGTTGAACAACCAAAATTTTTCTGCGGAAAAATTCAGAAATATTTTTTTTGTCCAACTCCATGGCATGTAGGTATCAATGAATAGTTGTAGTTAAAAAGGATTATTTCACAATTAGTCACGAAATGAGCACTCTAAACAGTAAGAACTAGACTTCATAAATGCGATACCAGAAGATATGTTTTAAATACCCCGCAGAAAGTTTGGATAAACACGTAGTTTTCCTATTCGTAAGTCTTTTCATTTGAGTGAACAGACAATAAGATTTGAAATGATTGTCAATAATGTCAGTTGTCACTCACGAGTAATGTTGAAAATGCAATGTTGCCAAATGTAAAAAATGTCCGATAGACATGAAGAGTTAACATTCACTCAATCAAATTATTTATCATGATAATCAAAATAAGGTGACATGAAGGTTCTATTTCATAAGTGGAACTTGAACATTGACTCTTTTTTAACGTTTCTGGGGCCATAATTCCGAGAATAACCGTTTGCGCGGAAATATTTTGGATAAATATCTGGTAAAAGCACTCGTTCTCATCGGAAATAGTTGAAGGACTTTTTTCACTTGTTTTTGCCCCCTTAACAAGGATCCGAAATAACGCGGTGCCCTCTTGCCTTTCTGAACTAGATAGCTTTTTTTTATCCAGAACATGTGTTTTTCAAGCTCCGTTTTCTCACTCACAGTGACTCCTTCTGTCTACCAGCATTAACCACGACCACCAGATCACTTATTTTCAGCACAATTTCGCATAAAATATAGCCAAATCCTGTCAATGTCCTACATAGAAGACAACCTAACCCAACTTGGCTAACCTTGCTATCCAAGTTGATGGCCAGCCAATCAACTTTTTCAGAACACGCTTCGCTTCGCTCGCGGGCTCTTCGGTAGCGGTGATTTTTTTTTGTTTTTTGCCACTAATTATTCGAGCACAATGGTGACAGTCATTCGCGAGATGCAAATATACTGAATTAGGTTTCAATGGGAGCAGACATTTCAGCAAATGTGTTCTAAGTAATGGTAAAAATAAAGTTTAGGGACATTCTTCGGCGTGTCTCGGTCAGCTCTTAAAATCCAGTCAATGTTGTACGTAAGAGAAGGGAACACAACGTAACCTAACTTGGCTAACCTTGCTATCCAAATTGATGCCCAGCCAATCCACTTTTTCAGAACACACTTCGCTCGCGGGCACTTCGGTAGCGGGGATTTTTCTCGTTTTTACGAATAATTATTTGGGCACAATAGTGACAGTCAGTCGCGAGATGCAAGTACACTGAATTAGGTTTCAATGGGAGCAGATGGTAACCATGAAGTTTAGGGACATTTCGCTATCACCAAAATCAAGGATGTTTTTACATTGTGAAAAGAAGGAGGCATTGTGAATTTGAATGATTTTTGAGCGAAAAAACGTGCTCTCTGATTCAGAAATACCGGATTTGTGTTCAGGGGGCAGAAACACGTTAGAAAAGTCTTTCATCTATTTTCGGAAAGCAGGAGTGCTCTTACCGGATATATGAAGATTTATCAAGAATTGAATAACTAGCAACAACGTAGAAAACAGATGCAAATATTATAGTTCTCTCTTTGACAGATGAGACGTATAACGTGAAATATCAAACTATTTTTAATTTTCTGAGAGTAAACTAATTATTATCCTTAACCCGAAAAAAAAAATTTTATGAATTGCATTGAAGAAGGTATCGAATAGAAATCGAGGGTTCCATACAGTGTGTTGCCGAAAAAATGAAGTAATTATGCCGTCCCAAGTAAGTGGAAATTGTGATTGGAAGTCCTTTTTGAATCTTTCAAGAGCCATAATTTCGAAAATAACTGTTTCCGCGGAATAATTCCGTTTTCGAAAGCATCTGTGGAAATTTGTAGATGTAGATGCGATCAACGCCCAGATCAAATTGCAAATCTTGACAGCATATTCTAATGATATTCCATCCCTAGAGGGGTGAAAAGGTGGGAGAGGAGGAGAGTGGAAGTGAAAGTACAGTTGGTTTTGAAATTAGAGACATGGAAATCAGTGCTTGGGCTCTCCTTCAGGATTTCTGAAAATTCAACCCTGATGGGGTAAAATGGGGGTTGAAAGCCTGTATAGTAAGTTTTAAAGTTAGGATCATGAAAATTGGTATTTGAGGGGTCTTTGTTACAAAAAAAATACGTGTTTCGGTGTTTTTGTAAATTCAACCCCTACAGGGGTGAAATGGGGTGAATTTGGATTGGAAGTTTGTATGAGAATTCCGTCAGTTTTCTAGTTGGATTCATAAAAATTGATATTTGAAGTCTTTGTTATAAATAGAAGAAATATGTATTGCAGTGTTTTTAGAAATTCAACCCCTAAAGGGGTGAAATGGAGGGTGAAAGTTTGTATGGGGGTTCCGTTTGTTTTCAAGTTAGGGTGGTGAAATGGGGGAAGAAAGTTTGTTTGAGGGTTCCGTTAGTTTTGAAGTAAGGGACATAAAAATTGGTATTTGAGGTCTATGTTACTAATAAGGAAATATGTATTTCAGTATTTTTTTAGATTCCGTCCCTAGAGGGGTGAGGGTGAGTGCATTTGTAACTGTCGTCACAAAAAATACAATGTTCAACGCGGACAAAGTCGCTGTTCCAGATAGTTATAGTGTATAACAGTTAATAGTGAGGTGGGTAGGTAATTATTTTGAAAGTTATCCAAATTAAGTGAGTAGCAATTAGTAAATTATGAGCCAAAAAAGATAAAAAAATAGAAACTTAAAAAAAAATTAAATGCACGAAAAAAGAAACTGAAAAGCAAAAAATAAAATGAACCCCTTTAGTCTTAATAACTAAGCTCGTGAACTAATGTAAGTAACTAATTTTGAGTCGGCGCCAAACAAACAATCAACAAAGATAATTATTTCAAAGAAATTATAAAAAAAAAGTTTTTTATTATCACACATATCGAATGGCAAAGGGAAATAATTTCGGTAGATCTTCAAATATGGATGAAAAAAAAACGATATTTTGATGGATCTAATGACTTCCAGTAAGTTCATGCAATATAACTCTATATTTTATTTTGTATAATAGGGATGATAAAGAGATACATATGATTTTCGAGAGATTCGGTTGAATGTATTCTCATTATTTGCTGGTATGAATGAAGTTTCCAGTTCGCTTCAACTCATCTCAGTCATCTAATATACTCAAACTGACAAGCGAATTAATAAACTCTCCCCCAATTGAATATTGTTTTCCTTGATGAGGATCAACGAACTTCCGAAAAGTAATTATTCACCCCAGATATATAATTCGCAGTAGAACAATGAAGCACCGTATTAGCCAGCCAGCCAGCCAAGTAGAAATTTATCGCCGACTATCAGTAGTTCTAGCTCAAAGTTTCCATAAGTAATGGCAAGTCTGTTGATTTGCACCACCCATTTGGCTCAACACGCCCAACATCGAGATTTCGAGTAACTCAAACGAATTCAAATTGGAATTTATTTCACATACCGTTGAGACCCCAAAGCCATGTATCACTCGGAGTTCTCGTTTCTCGAGTGTGCATCGCGATTATTCTAATATGAATATTTCAATGCATAGCTTGCCCATTCAACAATAGTTAAAGTACATAAATAGTCTGTGTAACTTCTTCGCAAAGTTATCGAATGCCCAAAATTGGGCTGAGTTGAGGCGATTGCCAAGTATGAACAAGCTACACACTACCGAATTATCAACATTTCGATATCATAATCGCATACTTTCGTATTCTGTATTTGATACATAGACATGTGTCAACTATCATGGAAATGGAAAAAAAACATTAATGAAGTTTCAGGAAAAAGTCCATTTCTCAAAGTGGAGTAGAGCCCAACTTTCCACTGGTTGGGATCGCTGCCCAACATTTTGTTAATTTTTAAGTTTTGTCCTGATGTATTTTCGTATTTCACATATAACTCCTTTGTATGTTTCTGAAGATGGGACTCAATTTCAATTCCAATTTATTTCGTAAACCATAATAACAAGATACTTGTATACATACATATTTATAACGGTTAACCTTCATAATCCCAAGGGTTCACCTAAGCACTGAAGGCGCTCGTTTTGTGCAGCTCCTTGGAATAATTCAGGATTTTCATTAGGTAATCAAAATGAATGGTATACATATTAATATATTGTTTACAATGAAAATATGAATAATTGGAATTCTTATTCTATTATTAATTTTATTTTCTCTTTGCATTCTCAAGGTTGATGTGGCAAGGATTTATATCTTCATATAAAATTTTATATTACACGTGGAGGTTCGTTCATATAAACTCATAGACATACATATACAGGGTGTCCCTGGACTTCCTCTTTTCCTCTCGGGAATGTATAGATGGGGTCAAAATATCACCAGTACTTCATATAACTTTTGTTCCTAAAAGCCTTCGTTACCAAGTTACGGGCCCTCAAAGTTACAAAATGAAAAATGTTTTTCTTTGATAACTTCCAAAGTGAATATTCAAAATCATCTAAATTCTGGTGATTGACTAAACAAATGAATTCCTTCGATGAGCTTTCATGCAGGAGTCAGTTGTTTTGCTACAAAGTCAGGAACAGACTACCCCCGATGGTCCACACCCCAAAACTTTGGACTGGGATTTGTCAATATGTTTTAACGAAACAAGGTAACCTGGACAATTTTCTGAATAAAAGTACTCGTGTGGAAAATCGATCGAAGCAACGATTTTTGATAAAAATGCATTTTTGTTCGACGACATCTAACCTGAGATGTCTACCATTATTCGAAAAGATTAATTTGTAATGCAAATAGAAATGATAGGTACAATGTTCATAACGGATTTTTATCATGCAAACACGTTTACCTTACAAAACTCATGGTGTAAATAATCAATCGCAAGCCCCAAGAGCAAACAGAAATGCAAAATCCCCTACAAAAACTGCTCAATACATTTTCTCAGTCGGCGCAAACACCCTCTCTGCACTTGAAATAGCATGCCAGGGTCGTTTCGTATGGCTTCACAATGTAATGTGATTCTATTCAACAAGGCATCTCTGGTGTGAATAGGTGTAGCGTAAACGAGGCTTTTTAGATGTCTCCACAGAAAGAAATCCAATGGATTTAAATCCGGAGACCGCGGTGGCCATGAATATGGCCCACCTCTACCAATCCATTGATTGGGGAAAATCTGGTTCAGATGGTCCCACACAATCAAACTCAAATGAGGGGGATAGCCATCATGCATAAACCACATATCTCTTCGGGTTTGCAATGGAACATGTTTCAAAAGTCCATTCTCCCATGAAATTATACTTCTGAGTGAAACTCCTCAACATTTAAGCTGTGAATACGAATTTGCAATATCCAAATGTTGAGTTTCATTTGATTCAAATGACACAACACGAAACGTGCTTATTCCACGCGTACATACAAAATATCGACTGAATTCGATATTTCACAGTGGAGTAGCTTGTTAGTTTAAAAACACCACAAATCTACATAACTTGATATTTCATTCGAAAAAATATCTACATTGTGAATGAAACTTTCAACTAGGTACTGTACTTTTTGTTTACGACTTCATTTCAGCATATTTTGTATTATCCCTATTATAAATGTTGTTGAATTAACGTTAGCATTAGTATTTCTACTGTGAAAATTTTTCATTTCAAATAATGGGTTTGATGTCGTCGAGTAAAACTGCATTTTTATTAAGAATCGTTGCTCCGATCGACTTTCCACACGAGTACTTTTATTCAGAAAATTGTCTACGTAACCTTATTTTGTTGAAAACTATTGAAAAATTATCTGTCATTTCAAAGTTTTGGGGTGTGGACCATTGGGGGTAGTCTGTTCCTGACTTTGTAGCAAAACAACTGACTCCTGCATGAAAGCTCATCAAAGGAATTCATTTGTTTAGTCAATCACCAAAATTTGGATGATTTTGAATATTCACTTTGAAAGTTATCAAAGAAAATTCAGAAAATTCAGTGTGACCCCGACAGACTTGATGAATACTGCGAGAGAAATAGTCTTTTTTTTAACCCAACAAAATGTTTTGCCAGAAAAAATAGATTATATTTCACCAACTTTCCCTGGGAAATTACAAAAATGATCAATAATGGTATTCTACCAGGAATTTTCTATCACCCTTCTTTCCTAATTCCATTATTTTCAACCGACGGAATCAAAAAGGAGGAGGTTCTCTAGTCGACGCGTATATTTTTTTATTTTTTTTATTTTTTTTATGTATGATCACGCATAACTTTTTACTGAGACCTCCGATTCCGATAATCCTTTTTCCAGTGGATAGGGTGTACTTCGAAGTTAGTCCCATTCGAAATCCACCCCTAAGGGTAGCAAAATGAAGGATATTGATCACTCACCCTCTGAATTCTGGTCCGTTAACCGATTCTATCAGGCATAACTTTGTACTGGGTTCTTCTATTTGGATGATTCTTTTTTTAATAGATAGGGTATACCTCATATTTGGATTTCGGATGAAATTATCCACCCTTACGGGTGGAAAAATAGGACATAATTGATTTTTCACTTGTGAACATTGGCACACTCATATGTAGTTGACAATGACAGATCGCTACTGTCATTATTTTTGTTCCTCATCCGTCATAATCATTATATTCTATGAGAGGATGGAATGGTATACAAAGTAATGAAATAAACTAAGCAGAACAACAAAAATAATTTATATTACAACAAATAGTAAAAGTAGATAATCATATTATTTAACTGGGAATAGTTGAAGTAAGGTGGGTAAGTAAGTATTTTGAAAGTAATCAAAAAACAAGTAGTAATCAGTAGATTTGATTTCAGCCACAAAAAATTGAAAAATAAAAACTTTTTAACAAAAAATGAAACCGACGAAATACGGTACTGAAAAGTAAAAATAAAATAAAGCTGCTTAGCCTCAATAACTACGCTCCTAAACTAATGTAAGTAACTAATTTTGAGTCGGCGCCAAACGAACAATCAACGAAGATCATTAAATAACTTAACATTAAAAAATTATCAGAATGCCACGGCGCAACTCGATGCCATCATTTTACGCCTTACCTAATCCATTTGCTTGTTTGTTTGGCGCCGACTCAAAATTAGTTACTTACATTAGTTTAGGAGCTTAATTATTGAGACTAAGAAGGTTTATTTTATTTTTTACTTTTCAGTTCCGTATTTCGTCGGTTTAATTTTTTGTTAAAAAGTTTTTATTCATGATCAGGTGTTTTAATGGAGAAAGCTTTTTATCGTTCCACCTCTCCTCCGAAGTATATCCCATTCCGAGACCTAATTCGTTATATCCATGATGTTTACCGATGTATATCATTTATTCAAACAAAATTTTCAAACAATCAATAGGTTCGTATTGGATATCAGATCAGAAAAAAATGTTAATGGATTCAATACGTTTTCAGTATTCCTTGAGTGAATGGTAATCGATAATTCATCGAACTCTGACAACCACCAACAAAAGCAGACTGAATGCAGCCATTAATCAAGAATTCTAACCGACTGACACATGTGCGGAATGGGATTGGGATGGTACAAAAAGCCAAGGGTCGCGTCACACTGAGAAATGATCGGAGAAGTTGAGACCTATTGCTAAATCATTATTTCGTGCATTTGATGAAATTTGAAATTGATCCCGAATATTCACAATATTTTGTTGTGAATCACTAAAAAGAATATATTACTTCTTCCTCATTCCTCTTGATTCCAGTCTTTTTTTTTTACTCGTAGGAGTTTGAATGTAATTTCAGTAATATTCGTTATGGTGCACGTTCATGATCATCAAATCAAATTTACTTCATTGTCCGAAAAATCAAGTTCTTGTTGACAAAGTGAAAAAAAATTTACAGAATTTAGATACCACAACAAATGTTCACACAATCAAATATGTATAATAAGACTAGATAAATATACGTGTAAATAGTATAAATATAATATGTACATTTTGTCAATTGTCAATAGTTTTAGTCTAACAAATCACAGCTATTGGAAACGATAAGTTTTTAATTTTTATATCAGAGTATGACTTGTAAAAATAAAACTTATATATTTATAAATGGATTTATCAATCTATACATCATAAAATTGAGTTGAAAGCAAATGCATTCTCAAGATATAAAAAACAAACAATACATTTTTACAAATATTCGCAAAAGACTGACATGTGCAAATCGGTCGAATAGCTTACGTTTGGAGTTAGAAGTAGTCATTGTAAAATTCTTGCAAACTATGATAGGGTCTACAACTGAGTAGTTTTTTTACATTTCTTTTGAATCTTTCAATATTGATGTGGCTTTCTTTGATATGATTTGGTAAATGATTGTACATCTTTACACCATTATATACAAGGGAGTCCATTATCAATGTTGAAGAGAGTATCGGTAATTTCAAATCGTTTCTGGTTCTCAGACGAGTGTTGTAAAGGGTAGAGGTGATTTCAAATTTAGAAGCAGGAGTGGTTGAACATCGAGTTTGTTGAGCAGTGGATAGGTCGATTTTCAGGTAATCCTTGGCCTGCTAGGTCGGGAGACCTAGCACCGTGTGATTTCTTTTCATGGAGTTACCTGAGAAGCAATGTTTATAAACAAAGCACATTTCGAAATGTAGAATATTTAGAAAATTTGTATAAGGAATTGTGCAGCACTGACCAACATAACTATGTTGAAAAATTTTCGTCGCGAAATGTTTTCACTTGTAATACCACTAGAGTCGAAGACGAGGGATAATTTTCTAAGAATATTCATGAGCGAGAAAATATTTCCGAAAATAATTTAATCTCGTGTGATATTCGGTAAGAAAATTTCACACCAGATTGTCTTTGGAAATTAAATAATTTCAGAATTTATTTTTTGACTCTCAACAATGCCAATTTTTTTTCGTCGGCAAGACACTAGCAAAACAAAATGTTTTGATTGACTTAATTGTTTAGTTACCATGGCAACTAGGTAAAACCTCAACCTTAAATGTACTTGAATTCCGAATCTGTCAAGCGGCACGACGTGAAAGAAAATGTTTCGCTTCGGTCAAGAACATAAAGAAAGTATTCGTCAGGAGATTCAGCAGTTAACACCCGCGAATACTGAGAAATCCAAGTCAAGCATATGGAGGTAGTTTTGCGAAAAAAAATCTTATGATTTTGATAGAGCGGATATATTTGGGGAGGAACTGGCGCTTATTCTTGAAGACTATGGGTTCAATATGCGGAAAAAGAACTCCGAAGACTACACGAATATTTTTTTAAAAGAAGAATATTTTTTTAAAAGGAACAATCGCAGATTTAATCCTGTTTCTGATATAGAATCTGAAAACGCAAGAGCTGCAAAAAATGCTAATCGTCGGAAGTTACAAAAGGACCCAGCCAAGAGAAAGACAAATTCATCCGCATTATCAACAAACGAGTCAAAAAAAAAATTATTGAGGTTTGTGATGAAAACACCCCGGAGGGATTGCAAAAAAGTTTTTCTACATCAATGCTCATGAATTGGCCTGGAGAGGGAATGAAGGAGCTGCAGCACGCATATAATATTTCATGGAGGGAATTGATAATCAAGGAAAACCAATAGGTCGCATTGAATATGATCCAGTTTTCTCTAAAACTACCCAAGGCGGCTCAAAAAAATGGATGACAGTGAGTGGTTAGTACCAAATATACCAAATGAAGAAATATGCCCAGTTAGACTTTTCGAAAAGTTAACAAGCAAGCGAGATCGCCTCATCAAAACCAACCATTTATTTTTAACTCCCAATCCAAACTGGCAGCACCCCAAGGTTGGTACAAGAACAGTCCGGCTGGACAAAATACTCTTCCTGGTTTAAATCATCAATTGGAATTGACGTCAAAAAGATCATAATAACAAATAACTCTGCAAAAGCCACTGCTGTTTCAACTTTAGCCAAAGCAGGAATTGGTGAACATCAATTAATTAAAATCACAGGACATGGAAGTAGTCACTCAATAAAATCATATCTGCAGATAGATTCGAGTCACCGCTTTCAATCAACCTCCTGCCATAGTTTATAATAATTGCGTTTTTCATATAAACAATAATTACAATAGTCAAAATGATTATTATTATTATTTGAATATGTTGTCATTTTATAGCTACTTGAATTAAAAACTAAAAGTTGATTCTTTTTATTATTTTTTTGACTACAACAAACAAAGAATAGTTGACAATTATCTATTTATTTGATTTTCATATAGGTTCATGAACAAATTTAGTTTGCGTCGCAGTTTCGGCACCAATAGATTCCTAGCCTATAAATTCTTCATTTCTACCTATTGTAGTTGCATGAAAATACCAGTTTAGAATGTAACATAATATACAATGTAACATGGTAGAAAATTATAATTCTATCAATGTTTCATAGGTAGGTACATATTATGATAGGCAGTTTGGCACCAATGATTCTTAGCTTATAAATTCTTAATTTCTACTTATTGTAGTTGCATGAAAATACTAGTTTAGAACGTAGCATATTATGTTCTAATATTTCATACCTACAAGTAGTAGAAAATTATTATTTTATCAATTTTTCATATAGGTACATATATAGATTTAGTGTGCTTTGCAGTTTCGGCAGCAATGGCTTTTCAGCCTATAAGATGTTGATTTCTACTCATTGTAGTTGCACGGAAATACCATTTGAAAATGTATCATATTGTATACTCCAATTTTTGATCAATTTTGGGTTATTAGTTTTTTATATTGGTACATGAACAGGTTTAGCTTCGTCACCAATGGATTCTTAGCCTATACATTGTTGATTTCTACTCATTGTGTCGCACAAAATCACTATTTTAGGACGTAAAATATTATATTCTTTTATTTTATAGTTACTTAGAGCTACTATAAGGGGAAGAAGATTATAATTTTAACGGTTTTTCATAACTCATTTAATTTGCGTCACAGTTTCGGCAGCGATTATAGCCTATAAATCGTTGATTTCTACTTGTTGTAGCTGCATGGAAATAACATTTTAAGATTGGACATAGTTCATTTTTCAATTTTACATAAGTTTTGAGTAATTACAAGTGGTGGAAAATAGCTTTTTGCATTTTTATTAATTTTCTATACGCGCTTTATTGCATATCATTCATAACCAGCGTCAGCAAACATCATAGGGGGCTGTGATCATCGTATTTTGACAGTACAAAACGTCAGCAAAAACTCGTGTTTTGTAGTAAAAAGAATATTGTGCAGTCAAAACGAACGCAACTTTCTTGTTTTAAAAATGTATCGATTTGAAAATCATGTTGTATGTAAAATATGCATGAAATTGTCTGATGTAATGATGAATCACCGTACTATGTCTTATTTACCCGCATTAATAGGTGATTGTGGTTTCTATTTGAAGAAAGAAAATTTGTTTCGAATTGCTCAGGAATATTTGCTTCCAAACTACTCAAAATTGAAAGTGCTGAATTTAAAAATGGTGAATAAAATAGTGTCTAAATATTATATATATTTTATTAGACATAGATATTCAATTCATTCAATTCCAGCTTTTTCGCCGTTAAGAAGAAAAGAGGTGTCCGAAGAATATAGAAAACATTTTAACTATCCACATCCACTGAAATACATACGTTGCCATGGTGATCTGTCAAAAAAAAAACAATTCGATTGGTTAAAAATTATGGTGTGGAATTTTCCAGAACAATTCTATGTATGGAGCGCGAAGGTAGGCACCAAAAGTCGAACTAAATTTGAGAATGTGTGAACATTGATACCATTTTCACAAAAAAAAAAATATCACACTGATAAACGTTTGAGACTTCATTAGATAATATTTTTATATATAATGGATGTTTTTATTTATTTCTGTTAAAAATTATATTGAGTCAGGAGATATAAAAAGATTTTTGAATTTGTCTATATCAGTCCTCTCACTCATCCCATCCCATCCCATCATTATTTTCAGTTCACATTTCCAAAAATATCCTTTTTATTTGAACTGGTTCTCTGATGATTGATTTTGTTCCTTCATAATTAATCACAATTATATTTTTGGAGTTGAAGATCACTGTTGTGGCAAGTATTTCTAGATTTTAAAGTTTGGCCAGTTTGGCCTATATCATTTTTATTGCAAGAAGTACATGCCATACTGTAAACAGTATCATATTTCATCTTGTTTAAATTATATCAATTAGGAGCAAATTTTTTCGGTTTATTTGCATATTTGATTCTTGTTAGAAAACGCTTATGATTTTGTTGACTGATCCGCTATGAATAGTATTGAATAGATATTTACGCAACAAGTTCTTTTGGATCGTGTTACTTACAACATTTTTTCTGTAGCCGTTTTGTATGTTAATAAGGATATTGATGGAAAATAACGTATGAACTTTATATAGACAATTACATATAACAATCACTCTTATGATAACATTACTCATGAATATTAATTACACAATTATAACAATTACTTATATTAATATTATTAGGGATATCAACAGAAGTTGCAGTGTTGAAATTAGAATTAGACGCATCAGTTATTGTACTAGTTTTCGAAATAGTAGTTTCGTTACGGCAATTTTCAATCTGTGAAGCTATGTGAATTTTGTTTCTTTTGAAGAATTTTTTTTGTATTCCTCTGCAACATTGGTTGATTTCCATCTTCCGTGTCTCTGCAAGTTGGTTATACTACCACCACTTTCAGCGAGTAAAGTGGCTGAGCTCCTGCGTAAACAGTGCCCGGTGTATTCTTTGAGATTCGGTAATTTAAGAAATTCAGCAATTATGCAGGCGATATTTCCAAAAGTGTGAATACCAATAGGTTGTATAGTACATTTTCCGTTTTTATAATGAACGAATAATCTACGATGTGGTGTGTTATGACAAATATTTTCTGTATAAAGAAATATTATTTTCTCCAATGACGACAAAGGTTTTATCCATATTCGTTTCAGAATTAGGAATTTTAATCACTATAATGGCTGTTTTATCTACTGTATCATCCAAATTTATTTTACCAAGCTCTTCACGACGACAAGCTCCTGCCAAACCAATTATTAATGCAACCTAAAATAATTAAAAAATTATACATAAGGAAGAAGAGGAATTAGATTTAATCACATTACCTTTGTCATTAGGTATATATTATCTTTTTTGGTTCATAGCCAATGGATTTTCTCTTAAGGAAAGCAATATCTTTGGGATAGCGGCTTATATCTATATTATTTTCAATATTGATTGTGGACTTAAGCATCGAGTAATTGCTCCAGAGGCTTGACGGCTTTAAGATGTTAGATTTTTCCATTAAATATGCAAGAATCACTTGTTCGTTCAAAGTATGCACATTTTTATCCTTGCTCCATTTTTGAAATGAATTGTAGACCAATTCATACCTCTCTCTTGACTTTACCGGCAATAATTCATAAGCAGTCGCTTCAGCAGATTCACTAATCTCATGTGGAATCATTTCAGCCTCACTTTCACTACTGATTTCAATTTTTTGGATTTGAAAAGCGAAAAAACACAAACCATGACATGATAAGCGCTGTCCTAATAAAATACAAAGTTCATGTTATTGTCAAAGCCGCCTACATAGATACCCGAAATCGTCCCGGAAGTAATAAGAATCATCCCGAAAGTAACAAGAAACTTCCCGAAAAGTAAAGAAATCGTTTCGAAAGTGAAAAAAATCGTCCCGAAAAGAGCTTCTTTCGGTACCATTTGTGTAAAATGGTACTTTAGATTCAATAAATCATACGAAAAATTGTATTTACGAGACGGCTGCAGAAAAAAGTAATTTGTTGAGTAATGAATGTGGATGAGAGTTATCTTTCGATACCCCATATAATTTCCCTATGTTTTTGTTTGAATGTGAAGAAAGAATAATTTTTCAAATTATATTTTCCGTTCCCAACATGGAAATGATTTTGGTTCAATGAGGATGATCAGAAAAATAATTGATATATTCATTCCATTTACAGTTAATTTTTTTGTTATTTGAATTTCGGAGTTGATCTTATGGAGACTCTGATTCAATCGTGGAGAAGAGAGCATATTATATTATCCACATATTTGATATATCTTATATCAAATAATAATTTTACTTGGCGGAGGTGTAGCATGTGTCCTATTTTTGCGACTGGCAGGGCTTTATCCACACTAAAAACAGCTGAAAAAAGTATTTCACAGTTCTGTGTCAGTTCGACTGTGTGTCAAGAACACTTCATATAAAAAGGGAAACATTCTCAATTGAATATTGATAGAAAGATTTTTCTGTGAATTGAAAAATCCACGACTAAAATGAAGTTATTTTTTGTGAATGTCTAACAGAAAACAACTACTTCCCCGGCTAAAGATGTAGTTCAATGTCCAGCGTGGCTTTAGCCGGGGAAGTAGTTGTTTTCTGTTAGACATTCACAAAAAATAACTTCATTTTAGTCGTGGATTTTTCAATTCACAGAAAAATATTTCTATCAATATTCAATTGAGAATGTTTCCCTTTTCAACATGAATACCTCACAAGAGGTTATCTTGACGATGGAAGATAGTGACTAAAGTTTATCTTTCAGTCGCAGATGATTCCACATCTGATTTTATGAACATCCTGTTTATATTTTCAACAAATCAACTTCATATAAGCTCTGAAAATCCGGAAATTGCAAATATATAGCCCCGAATACAGATCAGGGCGCTTCACGCGACGCTCCATTTGTTCACTGACAAAATGCCACCGACACGTGAGATGACCGACACATGAATTCATCAATCCAGAAGGTACAATTCAGGTAAATATTTGATGTCAGTCTTAAAAATACAGTATTAGAGAAATTAGGAGCGATGTTTTAATAATAATCATATTATACCTGCAACGAGAAATTGCAGCTTAGGTGCTAGTTTGGCAACCACGAGCTCTTATCTATACTACAAACAGCTGAGAAATGAATTTTTATCTTTACGTCCTTCCGCTGTTACAAAATTTTCGATTGCCATTCACTAACAGAACTAGTAGCCGTGTCCTACAGAACCTCATTCCAAGAACTTTTTTTCCGACCACTTTTTGGGAGACTGGTTATGGCATTTTTCGATAAAGTCAGTCGTTAATTTATCATAAAAAAATCCTAAAGGTAGCAGCAGCTTATATCAAGTTTTACCTTCAATTCATTTATATTCAAACATTTATTATACATATGAAATGGTGACGTAAAATCAACTAATGAATATATTATTTCCAAATGTACAAAATAAACATCCAAGAGGAAACGGGAAAAATATGTTTATTCAGCTTTGAATGGAATGACATCAAGCCCCGTTTTACTCGATGAAAAAAAGGCAGATAGGGAGGTAAGTTAAGTTTTTGTCGCCCCAAAACGAGGTCAGACATCCATTAGTGAGTGAAAACAGGGTTGAAATTGGTAGGTGAAGCGTTCTTTCGAGAATTTGGGTGGGTGAATTAATTCGATTCTACCGAAAACAGTTCAGCGAGAGTGATTCTGATTCATTTAATTGCACGAGAAAAAAAGTTCGGATTTCTTTTGTGGTGGAAATCGATACCAATCATCAATTCTAATTATGTGAAAGTTCTGGAGAATATCTCTGTGGCCTCTCTTTTCTATTTCCCTATGATATAGTGACATTTCATTTGAGGGTGATGATCTAAAAAACAGTTTACGTACCTTTTTTAATAACTAAACGAGTCTTCCGCACTTTAGTCAGATTGCACTTGATGATAACTTCACCTTACTCTCGACAGATGGAATCAAATACCTTGGATTACTCTCGTTTCGGACGTCCATCGTCTTAATGGATTCAAAAGGTTTTCACGACGTTTCGAATGCTTGAATCTGCAATCATCTTCACTGTATCGGTATTCATCTGAAAACGATTGCAGATAACTTTTGAATCGATTGAGACGATGGACGTCCGAAACGAGAGTAATCAAGTTATCACATCGTCTACAACCTTCTAACAAATACCTTGGTTTTTTACTTTGGTTTTCTAACGACGCTCTTCCTACACTCCTCTAATGCACGCCCCACGTTTTTTGTTCCAAATCTCACAACTATTGTCATAGCTATTTCAACGCGTTTTTCTGGGCCCGGAAATTTGACGGCTTAAAGGGTCCCTAGAAGGGCACATTACTTATGACGCCAAAGTACTATACAGGAAATATGTTCCTATCTCAGATTTTATAGTGGTTTACTTCACGCACTAGAGTAGCAGCATATGGAGAATCTGTGTTCCAGGGGTCTGGTACTTTGACACATTTTGAACTCTTCAAAAAACATAATAAAATTTGGTACTGGACCTGGTTGAATTTATGTCCACAGAGAGACAGACAGATAAAGTCGTCTCCACACTAGCGGACAGAAAGCACTTTTAAGAACTGTGAAGCTTAGTATTGGTTTCAGTCTTCGGAGCATGAAAATTATACATGATAATTTATTACATAAATAATGTATGTGACTGACCCAAGGCAAATTGTCATCAATATGTACACCTAATAATTTCACTGACAAACCCTGTGTGACTTCTGTATGTTAGGAGATGGTTGAAGATTGTGTCTTGATTTGATTCAGATTAAATTTATTCGCTGCAAACCATTTATTGGCTTCAATTCCACTATCCATGGCTAGCTGTTCGACAGTGTTGATATTCTTGACGGAGTTTATTATGGAAGTATCGTCAGCGAATTAGACAGATTTATTCGGCAGGAAAATATGATGAAAATCGTTAATGTAAATACTAAATAGTAGTCGTCCCAAAACAGACCCTTGAGGGACACCATTTTCAATGTGACCTGGGTCAGACATTATACCATCTAAAGAAACAACTGGTTTTCTCTTAGATAGATAAGAATCGAACAGTTTCAGTGGAATACATCTTATTCAATAGTGAAAGAGTTTGCTAATTAGTTCCTCAAAAGCTTTGGTTAGATCGCTTAGCTTAAGACTAGTATGCTAACCTTCCTCAAGACCTTCAACTGCGTACGTTTTAACTTGCAAGAGCGCTTTCGTTGTTGAGCTACCACCACGAAAACCAATGCATTGTCAAATAATGCATTGTTTTCGAAGTATTTGTATAGTCGGTGTTTTAAAATTATTTCAATTACTTTGGAGAGTAGGTATAATGGAAATGGGTCGAAAATTTTCCAATCCATCATTATTTCCTTTTTTTAATCAATGTTAAACTTTAGAAATTTTGAAAAAATCAGGAAAAACACCAGAACTGAAAAAATAATTTATGATGTTTGTGAGAGGAGGGGTAATTAGGTCGGGGTATTCTTTGAATAACATACTTCCAAGTTCAAATATATCTGTAGCTGATGAATTCTTGAGGGATGTGATTGCATTAAATACGTCATTTTCAACAACTGGTTCGAGAAAAAAAGAAAAAAGTAACAGCTGGATATTGTGGTATCGGTCGTCAAAATGTCCAATTTCACGACATTTCGGCAAAATCGCATTTCTCATCTTCAGGTGATGTCTGGTTGATTCGGAGTCAATTTCGCCAGGAGCAACAACAAACATTCTGATGGAGGTCCAAGGTAGCAACAAAATAGCACTAGATTATGGTGTGAGTGTTCTGTTATTCTGTTCAATTGGACGTTCCAGTTTGGCATACATGTACAATAATCAAAGCTTGTGAAAAATACATGAGCAATTATTTGTATAAAGACTTGGCTTACGTAAATCAAACACGAAGTAGCTCTTGAGCAGAGCGTCATCTCATGTCCCAATAAATTCATGTCAAACTGTTCATGGATAATGCTAGACCAAAACTAAAGTTGAACATCAATTCATTATCCTATTTGCTGCAACGATAAAAATGGTAGTTATGAATTATTTTGAATTACTTAAAACAATACACAATTACAATTTGAATCAATTGTTTTCAGCAACAATACCATTTCGCATTGTTTCCAACCCACTCTGGTTTCGATGCACAGAAAATTGAATTTATTCGATTGTTGGTCATAAGGATTTGGCCATTATTTTTGTTCGTTACTGTGACTAGTTCGATGAAATTGCAATTATAGTAATATTTTGTGGTTCGGGAAAATATCAAATAAAATATTAGATTTTCTGATATTATACGAACTAACAAATATATCAACCATTATACTCTGGGGAAATCTAATCTGTTCTCATTCAGCAGATCCAGCCGTACTACAACTTATCTTGCTGATATTTCATGCAAAACCTAGTTCATTCTGAATGGAATGGAATTTTTGATAAATCGCAATTTTTTACTGAATCAAGCCTTTTTTAGGAATATTATTTGAATTTGTTTTAAGGTTTTAAAATTTCAGTTTTTCTACAGAAATTTGTCACAATATTTCCACAAATTTACTGACTGAGAATTTTTATATTTCCCAGATATTCTCAAATTTCCATTAGTTTCGGTATGGCATTAGTACGTAATTCGTGAAACTTTGTTTCGTAACTCTTCTGAGTCTAGGATTCATATGCCTGAAACGACACAGGGATTTCCAAAGTAATCACAGAGTGTATTGAATTAACTGGTATATTCAAATTTTGGTTATGACAATTTCACGAAATGTTTCTATCTATAATTCGTTTTACAGAATATAGTTGTCGATCTGGCAAACTTAAATAGACGTGCGATACATAACAATATTGTATTGCAGTAAGTCGGTATTATAACAAGAATATGTAGATACTACCAAACTTTATCGTAGAATAGGCATGTTGTCCGTAAATTGGTATCACCTCAACATTTTAGGAAACAATTTCTCCTATGATACGGTTACGGAGAGGACTCAGAAAGTGATTCCTCGAGGTTGTGGAAGCTTGATTTTCCCTTCCGAATCAAACCCTTATTAATCTCGAACAAATGATCAACACGTTCCACTCGGTTATTCTCAGAGCTTCACGTTCGCAATATCCCCAACTTTGATACTTTCCGCCGCTCCTTGTTCCAGGCCCTTCTGGTAACAATCCAATTTTTCTTAATTCAATTCAATTCAATTTTCGCTTAATAAGGTACATAGAATTTACAATGAGATTCACAATTTCATTTCATGATGAAAATTTCAGATCCGGCGCAGTAGCCTACGCAGGATTGCCTGTTTGCTATGCGTGCAGTCTGAAAGTTTTCAAATAAATATGTACATGATCATCATACTAGGTAGATTGTACTACATATGTAATATTATATTAAGTTTCATTACTTTCGTGTCTTACGTGGAGGTTATATACCGGGGACTGGATAACAAATGGTGGTGGAATATTTGTTTTTGAGTACGTTTAGGTTGATATTGAATTTAGAATATCGTAAAACTTTTGTGGGAAGTTTATAATATATGATTTTGTTTCTGTTTTATACTTTTTTTGGATAGATATTTGTTTATGTCAGGTGGGAGCGCGTTGAAAAATTTAGGACCAAAAAAAAAGAATGTTCTTTGTGTTAATGTTTTTTTAAACTGTTTCATGTCGACATTCATGCTCGAAGTGGATCTGGTTATTCGAGTTTTATTCTGCATGTATTTGTCTTGGTTTTTATACATTTTTTCCAAACAGTGGTGAGTAGTTTTGAGTTGAGAACTTTGGATTCTAGGTATAGTTTTTCAGTAGAAAAACGTCTGTTCGTTTTTAGGATAATGTTTACTAGTGTATTTTGTGTTGTTTGTAGTATGGTAATTTTGTTCTTGAAGGCTGCACCCCATACTGTGATGCAGTCGGATAGGATGGATTCAGCTAATGAGTGGTAGAGCATTATTAGATTGTTTTTGGATAGAATATCCCCTAAGTTATAGAAGATGTGTATTAGTGTTCTAAGGCGTTTGTTTACATGCGTGATATGGTCGGACCATCGTATGTGTTGGTCGATGACTACGCCTTGATATTTTACAGAGGAAACTTTTTCCATAGATGGGCAAGCACATAAGTTCTTGTGACAGTTACTGGAATGTATTTTTATTGATGAGACATTTGGTTGATTAACGATCGTTGGTGTGAACGCTATTAATTTAGTTTTTTCAATGTTCAGGGTGAGTTTATTGAAATTTAACCAGGTATGTATCTTTTGTAGGTTTATTTCGGCGATATTCTCAACCTCCTCCCAATTCTCTCCCGTGAATACTAATGCTGTATCGGCAGCATAGCAGATAAGGTGACCTTCTAAACCAACCAGTTTCGTAATATAATTCATATATACAAGGAAGAGGATTGGACCCAGCACTGTTCCTTGGGGTACCCCAATTTTTACCATTGATTCATAGCTGACTTCATTTCCGATTTTTACTCTCTGCAATCTATTCATTAGGTGGTTTGACATAAGGTCAAGAGGGAGTCCGCGAATTCCATAATGGCTGAGCTTGTTGAGTAGAATTTTGTGTGATACTGTGTCGAGGGCTTTGGCATGGTCTAGAAAGACTGCTAAGCATTTAGATGACTCGTTGAAGGCCTTGACTCTTTGCTCTAGTAAATCCACAACTGCATTTTCAGTATTTGTGTTCTGGATGAAACCATATTGCCTATCTGTAAAAATCCTGTTGGCCTTTTTTTGATTACTTGCTCAAATATTTCTGCTAGGTTATCAATAATCGATATTGGCCTGTAGTTTATTGGTGGATAGCGATTACCTGACTCAAAAATTGGGGTAATGTTTGATTCTTTCCATTGCCCTGATTTGATATTCTTTGACAATTGTTTTCGTTTGGCGATTTCCCTGAACTCCACCAACTTTAACTACTCGACTTGGATACAGATTACAAGTCATCGGAGTTAATTCCATAAAATTGAAATACAATCCACTCAGTGGAGTAAAAAAACGGATATTTTCAAAATCACCTTCAAGAATCGAGGGATGAATAATATTCTGCAAAATCCCGGTATCGGGGATATTCATTTTGGAACTCAAAATCTTTGCTCTGTAAGTAGTTTATTGGAACAATGACTTGTTTTATATATAGCGACCGTTATTCGAATTTGGTTATTCCCTGGATCCCAAACACCGATGAAAAAGTGTTATTATGTAATACTATTGCAGGATTTAGTTCGGCGTTTTTCCTGAACTCAAGCCATTGGACAAACCAACCGAAATTCATAATTTGAAGTCCGCGTCAGTTGTTTTCATTCGGCGTTTTCCCTGAACTCTGATAAATCTGTTACATTTCTCATTGATATGCTCAGAGATACAAGATAACTTAGAGAAGCTCAAGTTATCTTATCAATTCCAATCTAAGAATCACTATTGCAAATCTTAACGCCATCTAACGGCGAACAGTCATTAGAGTCAGAGAGAAGAAGAGCGCAAAGCATTTGGCAGCACGGAGGAGGGGTCATCGATTGGGTTTTTAATAAAGCGACGAGCCAGGTCCACCCCTAGTCTCTGCATCTTTGATCGGGCACCTTGTGTTTTTGAACTCGGCAGCCATTGCGTGAAGAAATGAAATTTGTTCATATTGAAATATCTAATGAAATAGAGCATCTTCCTTTCTTCTGCGAAAGTGATTTTAAAGCAGTGAATTATAGTGTGATATCGAGGTATGTAGGAATATTTTTGACCATTTAAATATAGAAGTCATGTAGAAATATTGTCTCACGAGAAGGTAGAATATTTCTTCATACAATTTCCCAATCATAATTCATCGCTAATCATCGATCAGTTCACAGCGAATCAGTATTTAGGTCGAGCAGACGATTCGACTCCAGTGCAGTACCATATTTATTTTTCAAATGAGTTCTGATGGAATTATAAATTTCACATGTTTTGTTAGGAGTATTCTGCGTATTTATTCAACAGGTTAACCAATCTTGGAAGAGATCCGATTGGAGCAAATCAGTCGTTAAAGAAGAGACACACTAGGTTGAATAGAGAAAATCAGTTCAATGGAAACGTGGTGAAATTGTGAGAATGGAGCATTGTCATCTCGGTGAAATCAGTGAAACAGGTGAGTGCTGAAATCACATGTAATATTATCAATTTGAATCAAGATATATGTGTTTAGTCTCATCTGCGTTCATTGCTTTCTCTGACAAAGGTTCATTGGGGTGGAAAGTGGGGCTCTCAAATATTCTGATATCACTTATATGTATATATATATATATATATATATATATATATATATATATATATATATATATATATTGTTCAACCGTAAGGGTCTGCCCTTGGATATATTTTTGGTGTTGATTACAAGAGAAATATAATATAGTTGGATACTATACATTTTACATGGTCTTGGGAATGTATTTTGGATAGTATATGATTTGGTGATATTTATAATAGAGCTGTGATTTTTGCTTCTGACCTAAGTGAAGCGGCAATATATATGTATATATTCAATCTTTGGAGTTTGGAATATTCTTTTATCATACAGAAAACTTTATGAAGAATTATTTGGGTCCAAATAATTCGTATACACTTCCTATGAATATTGTTGTAATTGAAGTCTTTTTTGGATATGAAATTCTTCCAAGTTCAATGAGCTAAATTCTGATTTTTATTTTTAATAAAACATGGTCTTGGCTGATCGAGATCAGAACAACCTTTACAATTTTTTTGTAATAGAGCAAAGATCAATTTTTGTCTGTGTTAAAATTTAATCTTAATTCTCCAATTTCAGTATTGAATATTGATGTGTATATCAGCACAGGCTGATTTTTATGTTCGAATAATTTTAAGCGACAATCTCTCCACTCACCTGTGATAACCGTGCGTTGAACAGTGTATTGAGAAATTCTAAATTCCAAGAAGTTGAATTCATTAGTAAATACAATTCTGACACCAACAATATTGTTATTCATGTCATATTGCTGAGAACAATCATTCCACGGATAAGAAGTTGATGATTATCTGTTTCTACCTGATTGGTCGCCCAGCAGCCATTGGTACGACCTGATTGCGAGCCACACGTCTAGGCTAAGTCTAGCTACGAGCTGCACTACTCCGCTCAATCAGAGGTACATTCTCGTCGATAAAACCAACAGGTTCAGTAAAAATAAACAATATTTTTGAAATTGTATAACCACTTTAAGAAAACTCCATTGTGATCTAGCACGTACAGAAACTATTGTACATACTGATTGTCAACTTTTATTTTTGTTAATAGACTAGTAGAAAATTTCGTACTTGTTTTATTGTTGTACTGATTTACAGAAGGAAACATTATTTGACTTGAAACTATTATTGGCTAGGAAGTTCGAATTTTCATCCCAATTAAACAAAAAATTTTGGCGTCCATTCCAATTTACAATTTCCAAAAAAGCTTTGCTTGAAACATAAATAAATCTGAAACTAGCAAGGCGGTCCAAAGAACTCCACACCGCTCTTTACTGAATAGCCTGGGCATTCGATCACGTACTCAACTTGTTACATCTGGACCAATTGATAACATAATATAACAATTATTTGTGCGACCAAATTATTCTGAATGGTTGTCCACTCAAAAAACACCTGCGTGAGCTAAAATAATAACAGTCGAGAGAAAATAAATAGGTGTTCTTTGGAAAAATATTCACAGTTTTCTAAATTTATCGATCGAAAGATATCGTTACGAATTCACTCTGAGCACCACCAAATTGCTGGGAGTTCCAATAATACAATACACTTAAACTTGAGGACAGCGAAGTTAAAATCATTAATATCGAAATATTTACACCAAACAAAAATATCTATACGGATTTACTTTGAACACAATCTCTCACTTACGGATATTATATCTCAAAGTTTCTGGAGAGAACATTTCATTTTTAATCTTTATACGGTTAAATACTGATTACACCTCGGAAGTACAGCCTTACGGGTACAAAGCAGGAACAAGAGAGCGATGATAATTTCATTTTGCCTTTTATATGTTTCGAATTTGGATAAAAAACTTACTAAGAATGGGGCTCTTTTTCTCCTTTTTGCGATAAGAACGGGGGTATCTACGTTAATCTGAGAACTGGACTAGAATATTAAGGTTTTTTACCATCGCGAGTTGAGCTTCTTCTACCCGTTTAACAAAAACCAGGCAAGAAGCTTTTTTCACCTTTTGTTATTTATTATATGGAAAAACACAGCTCTGTTTTCATGTTATTTCCAGTAGCTTGGGTATTTACATTTATTTCCTTAACTAGGAATATATATTAACCGGAATTTATATTAACCCCAAACAGTCAGGGACGTACCAAAGTTATGTTAAACCGTTTTTAGTAACGGAGCTCTGAAAAATTATTCGTTACAGTATTGAAAATCTATAATCATAAAATTCCAGGAAAATCTGTATGGGGTTAGGAATCTGTATGAAATTATTTCATACTTTTCAGTTTATTTTAAAAATGCGGTGTATCATTAGTTTTTCATTTGAATAAATATTTTCTGCTTTTTAATCTTGTGTGTGTGTGAGGGAAATTTTATTCCTTATTTATTTTATTCACTAAACAGAAAAAAAAGTGAGTCAAAATTGCATTGTCATCCCATTCTGAGCTATGTTTGGAATTTCGAGTCTCTAGTTAGTTTGAAATCAATTGCAAATAGACAAACAAGAAAGCGAGTTAATGAAAAAGTGGTAGAAAAAATCGACAAATCCTAGATTTGATGATCACGACAAGTCAAGGTCTTATGAAAATGCATTCCATTCGAAAATTATTCATGCCGTATGTCAACCGTGTCCTATAGTACGGTGCGCGCGTAAAGTATGGAAACATGAAGACATTTTTGACACCCCGTGAGGTACAATAACAAAATTTTGGTTATGTACATTAGATGGACCGGCGATTTTAAATTGTATATTTTCGACGTTCCCAAATGTACAACCCGTATATTTTGAAATTTTCACTTATAATTTCCGTAGAGCATGAATTATTGCCGGAAATTTTTTGAGTACACGAAGCGACGAGGTATAATTTTCTTTAAAAATTCATGTACGAGACAAATTTCCCGCAATTAATTCAAGCATGTGGGGGATTCGGTAGGAAAATTTTATGTCGGAATAATATTCAAATAGAAAATAATAAGTAAATATTTATTTTAACGTTATTCACAAATAAATAGAAGGCTGTGTGTAATGGAGTTTTGGGAGATATTTTTTTCTGATTTTGCCCGTTTCCTAGTAAAAAAAAAAACTATTATGTGAAAATAATTGATTTCATACAATTTTCTTACTAGGTTTCAGGAAAATGTTAATATTGACTGAAAATGAAAGTGGATACGTTCGTATTGCAGGAGATATTTTTTGATTTTCCCCGTGCCCTAGTAAAATAAACTATATAATATCAGATGAATTGTTATATAAAATTGATTGTTTTCATACAATTTTCTCACTGGGTTCCAGGGAAATGTCAATATTGATTAAAAATGAAAGTGAATGTTCGTATTGCGGGATATTTTATTTTTTATTTTTCCCGTGCCCTAGTAAAATAAAATTAATAATATCGGATACATTATTATATAAAAATAATTGATTTCATATCATTTTCTTACTAGGTTTCAGGGGAATGTCAATATTGACTACAAACAAAGGTGATATACAGCAAAAAATATATAACTATACCTATACCTATATACTTAAATATTTTTCATATTCTTTCAGGTTTCATTCTAAGAAAAATTAATATTAGCGGTAATAATTTGTTTCTGAAATAATTCAGGAAATCAGGATATTTCATTCTTTATTCTAAATAGAATGTTGTTGGCGTATGTTGCCGGTTAAAAAAAAAATATTTTGTAAAGTTAGCCATGGATTTGACATTCACTACTCCTGTCAATTAATATTTCATTTTTGGCTTTACAAGTTCCTCATAATATTATATACAATCATAAGTTAGTAAAAAAGTGATAATAAAATGAACTTTCAATCGTATGAATTGTGTTCCTTTTGTAAAGAATTACGCACACTGAAATGTATCATAAAAATGTAAAATATCTTACATACCCAGTGGAAGAATCTGGATTAAATCCTGAGCAAGAAAACTTATTTAAAGAGATTGGCAACATTCTGCGTGATATTGTGCCTTCTTTTGTACACAAATCTAATACTCAAAGAAATAAACTGGTGTCTCAGTATTATTTTTATTTTATGAAACACAGGCATATTGTTAAAAAAACACCGGTTCTGTGTTTTATTCACCACTTAGGAAAGAGGAGGAGGAAGTGGAATTTTTGAGGAATTTAAAATTAATTAATGATATTATAGAATGTACACCTCAATAAATTGTTGTAATATTTCCAACTTATAAAGTAAGTAAATAAAAAATATTGTCAATATTATTTCAATATTATTTTTGTCTAATTATATGATAGCTGTCATGTGCCGCGAAATTTCCACTTTACGTCTACATGCTAATGTGGATGAAAAATTTTCAGAAAATTTGCTGGTTACCCTGGTAACAATGTCGAAATAAAGCATCTGAATGGTTTAAAATGACTGGTATAAAATTTTCTGTTACAGTTTTTTATTGCCGATGCTGCATAAAAACTGGTAATGGCCAATATTGACCATTCATTTTAAGAAATTAGGAAAAATATTTTTGTTGCCACCATTGATATTAACATAAAGAGAAAATAAAATGGGCCCCTTAGTATTTGTTAAAGTTTAAAAAAGTTTTTGCTGTTTGTGTACTGATAAACATGATATGAATATCGGTTTCGTCGTGATTTACTGTCAGTAGATACGTCTTGATAGTTTTTTGAAAATAGGCTTACCTACCAGCGATAAAAATCACAGTAAAATACATTGGTACATTTAACAGAGCGTTAAAGAATTGTTGGGAACCAATTATGAAATTTGAGTATGTTTTATTCGCGACATTATTTGTAAGAACACGAACACATGAAGAGGTATGTGAAATATTCAATAACAAGTATGAAGACAGAACTTCTATAGCACGTGGTACTGTATCTAAAATTATTTATAAATATGAGGAAAGTGGACATGTACGAGAACTCCGGAATAGTGGCCGCCCTACTATTCAAGAGCAAACAAAAACTGAAATTTTTTTGTCGATGGTTGAAGACCTTCATAAGACTACTAGAATTGTTGATTGTTGTTACCAAAAATCACATCAGTCAAACAACTGTTCGTAAGTATAAAGTACCATCGTTACAGGAACTTAACGAAGACGATCCAGATCGCAGAATGGAGTTCTGTGAAACAATGTTAAATAGATTTGACACTAATCCTAATTTCTTTTATCAAATCCTTTTTTCTGATGAGGATACTTTCCAGTCAAATGGCACGGTCAATAAATAAAACTGCAGTTGGTGGAGGCACATACGCAGTATTCACAAAAGATCAATATGTGGGTAGGAATTATTATTCATACCGTTATTGGACCTTATTTTTGGACTAGAACCATGACAGGTGAAGAATACTGGGCTTTTTTAGAAATAGAGTTAATCCCAGAATCAGCCTCTTTCCTGATGATATAAATCTTCATATCGTGAATAGATCAATTTGGATTCAGCAAGATGGAGCGGACATGACATTTGCAAATCGTTAGATTGGAAGAAGATGAGCTATCGAATGACCAGCAAGACCTGCGGATTTGACAACACTAGATTATTTTTTGTGAGGTTATTTGAAAAGCAAAGTGTATGTGAATAGGCCACAGACTCTCCAAGGACTGGAAAACAGAATTACAGAGGAGATAGCACTAATTTTTCCGGAAACGTTAGAAAAGTCTTGGATGAATTTTCATTCAGAATGGATTTCTGTTTACAAAGACAAAGAGGTCATATAGAACATGTCCGTTAATATTTTTCTTTGGGTATTGTTTTCTGTTTATTCTGCAAATAATTACAAAATAAAAATGTTTTTTCTAATTTCTTGAAATTAATGGTCAATATTGGCCATTAACAGTTTGTATGCTGGCTGCATTGGAAATGAAAAACTGTAACTAAACTAGTAAAATATACGGATTTTCCCATTCAAAAATAAACATATTGTTCGTATATCCCAGAAACTGTACGTCTGGCAACGTCGAAAATGTAAAATTTAAAATCGCTGGTCCATCTAACCATAACCAAAATTTTGTTATTGTATCTTCATGTTTCCATACTTTACGCGGGCACTGTATGTTGGCTCAGTCATTTGGAAAATGCATGTTCATGGAATACTCTGGAAACAAATTCATCCGATATATTTCTAAAAAATTATATCAGAACTCTCTCAACCTCGATACAATAGTAAAAGCCTGGCTCAACTCCCTGGTTAATTCATTTCAAAATTGGTTGATTAGGAGATTGATTGAAGTGAGGTAAGCCCTACAAACTGTTATCTCAACCACCCTCCGCATCTCAATACTTTATCATCAATCCTTGATATTGACCGCTTGTCCACGTCATCGACAACTTTCAACAACTATATAAAACACAAACCAATTGCCCCATCTACAAAAGTGTAATATATACCTGTTGAGTTATAACTTTATATTCGACTTATCCTGTTTCTATTCTCTTTCGTGATAGGAATAAATGGAAATTTATGCGCCTGTTAATACCAGATGCATCGATTCGATTATGGTTGCTATTTCAAGAAGATAAAACCTCCAGATTTCCGAGGCCGACATTCGAGAACGCAATAAAAGCAATAAATCGAAATAGAAAAAATCTCCTTGAAACATACCAGAAAAACTCCACATCCAATATTCCGGCACTCAGTACTGAATTAGATAGGACGAAAAGAGAATGGGACAAGATGTGTAAAACAAAATGGCAAAGAGGAGTCGATGCCCGGTATTTTCGAAGTTAGAACCCAGTCTGTAATAATACGCGACGCGACGTCTGTGAATTTCTAAGCACATTAGACGGGGTAAAAAATACCTTTTAGCATACACTGGAGTTTTTAGGTTGAGAACCATTATTATTATACAGTGTTCGGCATAAAGTTCGCAGCATAAGAAAAACTTTTGTATTATTGATTTCTCCAAAAAAAAGTCATTCGTGAGAAAAACCTCTACTTCATCCCAAACTTGAAATGCAAACACCAAAATTAAATTTTATACGACCCTGTACGAGGGAAATGCATGCTTTGTTTTCAAAATAATATGATCCCATCACTTTATTTCTCACGGTAGAATTCAAGTTCATGGGGAAATATTTTTCAAAATCGAATGTTGATTCAGAAATTCGAATCATAGCCACCTATGACCAATTTCATATTTCAACTTTTTTTTCAATTTTTTCCTCATCGCCCTGTACAACATAAGGAATATTATGCTAGACGAATGGTATATTGTTAGATATGATAACATCACTCTCTGAATGTTTTCTCATTTCCCCCTCCCATCGGAAAATCACAATAATTGAATTGTGTGACGGAATTTCACAAAATCTTGCTGCAAATAGTAAATAAAACTGCATTGTCTCCAAGGTATGATGCCAGAATGCCAATTTATTTATTTTCACAATACAAATAACATTTTTTGAAACAAATATGTCTTATGCTTCATTCCACGTGGAGTCCTCCGTTCTCAATACACTGCATAGTACGGCGGTGCATTGCATCATGAACATTTCTTAGTATCTGGGAAGCTATTCCCCGAATACAATCCCTGATAGTATTCTCCAAATGACGTGTTTATTTTGTAATGGTCTTCTTGAATATATCTTCCATTTGAGATATCCCCATAAGAAAAAATCCAAAGGAGTGAGATCCGGTGACCGGGCGGGCCAAGCGTTATTGGAATATCTTCCAATTCATCGATTTGGAAATGTTCCGTTTAACCACCTTCTCTCTTCTAGCGAAGAATGAACGGATGCACCGTCTTGTTGAAAATACATTCAAGCTCTCATGTCCAGAGGAATATAATCTAAATAATCGGAGACAAATGTCTGCAGCATTCTTAAGTATCTTGCATAATTCAGTGGTCTGAAAAATACTGGTCCAACAATAATGTCATTAAGAATTCCGCACCAGACGTTAACTTTGAAGTGATATTGGTCTCTATATTGTATCCTAAACTGGGTATTATTATCTGCCCACCACCTACAATTCTGGGAGCTGACTACACCATTTGAATTTTAACTCGTCACTGTAAAGATTTTTTTTCGAAAACTGTCTATTATCTTTCATCATAGACTGAAACCAGAAACAGAAATTCAAGCGATTATCCGGATCTCTCGGTTTCAAAGTGTGTATGAATTTCGGTTTATACGGTTTGAATTCATTATTACCTCTTCTCATTGATCGATCGGATATACCAAGATTTGCTCCTCTTTGCGATAATGACATTCTTGGATTTTCAATCGTAGAAAGCAAAATATTCATAACACTTAATTTTCAGTTATCGGTCGTTTATGTGTCACTTTGTATTATTTCTAAACCGATCCAGATTCCCTGAATGTTTTCAAAATTCTTGTAATTGTCGAATTATGAACATTTTTACCGGATGTTCTTCATTAAAAATATTGGCAGTGCCTCTACAAGTATGATAATTATCACCATGTATCATTACAATCTCCACTCTGTCCTGTATACTCAGTCGAGCAGCCATAATTTAATTAAAAAACTACTGAAATTACTCTACTGATTTGTGAGTTATTCTTGGTGCGTCAAAAATGGTTTGTTTACAATTAGAAATGAATTTGTTTTCAAAGCCAACTGTGATCGGCAAATGTTCTGTATCTCAATCATTTACAGTAAAATTCAAAGAACAAAATTATGGAAGCTGGGTATTGCTATCAAAGTCGAATGTAACAACTAACGATATTTCGAAATTCATAAATAACACGTGAATAAATTTTCCGAGTGGTTTAAACCTTAATTTTGGAAAAAAAATTAATATATTGTAGGTGCATTCTGATGTCTTGCTTGAAAAAAAAAACTATACAAAAATTGTCATATTTTACAATTTCTGATTGCCTCAAAAAATGTTATTCGTAGTGTGAGAATAAATTCATTTTCATTCTGGCAACATATCTTGGAGACAATTCAGTTTTATTTACTATTTGCAGCAAGATTTTGTGAAATTCCGTCACATAATTCAATTAATGTGATTTTCCGATGGGAGGGAGAAATGAGGAAACATTCAGAGAGTGATATCATCATTTTAATCGTGGATTTTTCAATTCACAGAAAAATCTTTCTATCAATATTCAATTGAGAATGTTTCCCTTTTCGATATCATCATATCTAACAATATACCATTCGTCTAGCATAATATCCCTTATGTTGTACAGGGCAATGAGGAAAAAATGGGAAAAAAAGTTGATATATGAAATTGGTCATAGGTGGCTATGATTCGAATTTCTGGATCAACATTCGGTTTTGAACAATATATCCCCATGAATTTGAATTCTACCGTGAGAAATAAAGTGATGGGATCATATTATTTTGAAAACAAAGCATGCTTTTCTATCTCCCTCGTATATGGTCGTATAAAATTCAATTTTGGTATTTGTATTTTAGGTTTGTGATGAAGCAGAGGTTTTAATCACGAATGATTTTTTTTGAGAAATTATAAAAAAAAATCCATATGCTGCTAACTTTATGCCGGACACTATTAACTACTAACTTGATGAAAAAGGAAATATTCTCAATTGATAATTGATTACACAGATTTTTCCGAAAATAAATTATTATTCCTAATATCTAACAGATAACAACTACTTTCCCGGATAAAGCTAAAGATTCGCTAAGAAAGCGTGTACTCTATGGTGAAACGATTCCAGTCAAGGAAGAAGTCAAATACCTAGGGGCAATTCTAGACAAGAAACGTGGAATGCTCAACTGAATCAATCCGTATCCAACAGATCAAGGCAAGCCCTATGAACTTGTAGAATAATCTGGGAAAAACATGGGGAAAACAAATATACTGGCTTTACCTCACACTGGTAGGTGATGGTCACCTAGAAAGCTGCCATCTAGTGGAGCGAAATCTCTGTGGTACAACGCCTTGATGTGAATCTTTTTGAAAGTTATAGGCATGTATGAGTTGTACTCCAAAAAATACATATGATAAGATGAATAAAACCATTGGCAATTTTTGCCGCAGTGTGGTATCTTTGCAAAAAAACTTGACGGTTATGTTTTTTCCATTGATTGATATCAATGTATGTAGTTCAATGGCCCTTAGTTTCATTTAGTGCCGTTACACAATTCTCTGTATATTGATATGTGTCCATATTTTTCATAGTTTTGGTGACTGTTACCGTGAGATATGAATCCTTGTAAAATCATTCCGACATGCATAAAATGGTTGATAGAGTGTTTATTCATCAAGTGCACATTTTTTACAGTCAAACATTACATTCTAATTGAAAGCAACTCTTTTAAAACTCATATTTATGTAAAAAAATCAAATTTCAGGTGTTTTTTGGTATATTCCTTCAATTTCCTCTATTTTACAAGCATTAAAAATGGAAAAATGTGATATTTATTTATACTTGAATACTCATAAGGAATTTAAACTAATTTCCTAAACACTTTCGAGCGATGCAATATGTACAAATGAATCAATCAATATTTTTCAATTGGGGTATTTCAGATAGAATATTATATCAACATTCTTAAACTTTTATTTTTCCCCATACAATTTTTATTTCCATTTGTGTATTCATTCAGGACAGTGTATAATATTATTCGTACCATTTATCAACTCATAAGTAGTCCTACATATCTGAACATCCTCTGAAATGAACAATTTCCTCTCCTGATTTCACAGAACGTTTTCACACCAAATCATTTTAGCTTTCAATGGAATTCTAAAACTCTCGATGTTTTTTTTCCACAAACTTCATCACTTATTTTCGTTTCAACAGTTCATAATTAATTTCCATTTCCTATTTTACCAAAAATATATATTCACTCTAGGATTTGGGGGTTAAGATATATATTTTATAGGTATTTCTGACGAATAAATTTACAGAAGAGTTTTCATAAATAATGATGATTTTTTGTAGAATACCTACATACACTGAGAACCATTCAAAACGTTACATTTATTGAATGAAATAAAAAACTATATATATATTTTTTACACGCTTTATATTAGCTTCACTTGTATGTTTGTTTGTTTGTAACCGACTCCTTTGGGCGCGATTTTGACCCACTTCCAGACGTCCGAATGATCTGAAATTTGGCAGGTGTACATAATTCCGGTGACAATGCATTAATAAATTTGTGTGGAAAAAAAACAAAATAGCGGCTCCAATATGGCGTACGAGTTTTGTGATTATGGTCGGAGATTATGATTCTTCTGTCAAAATTGAAAAGTTCGAGATGGCGGCTCCAAAATGGTGGACGAGTTTTGTGATTATGGTCTGATTCTATTCAAAATTGGTATGTGGGGGTTTTTGGGGTCGAATATTATGATTCTTTTGTAAAAATTGGAAAATTCGAGATGGCGGCTTTAAAATGGTGGCCGAGTTTTGTGATTATGGTCTGATTCTATTCAATATTGGTATGTGGGGGTTTTTGGGGTCGAATATTATGATTCTTTTGTAAAAATTGAGAAATTCAAGATGGCGGCTTTAAAATGGCGGCCGAGTTTTGTGATTATGGTCTGATTCTATTCAAAATTGGTATGTGGGGGTTTTTCGGGTCGGAGATTATGAGATTACCTAATTTGATAAGATTATTCCATTTTTCAATTTGCAAAAAAATAATAAAAATAATAGGTTAAAAAAAACTAAAAAAAACACGCTTTTATAAATAAAACACACAGAAAAGTAGGAAATAAATAATAATTTAAAAAACTAAAAAACACGCTTTTATAGAAAATATTTAAAATAAGAAAAACATATTTTATTTCAAAATAAGCGTGGGGTGCATGGTATCAATAATTATATAGTACATCACACACCTAGGTCAGTAAAGTGAGGAATGTCTCAGATCACAGATAATTGTTGGCCGAAGTGATATCATGCACCCCACGCTTTTTTTTTAAATAAAATACTTTTTTTTTTATTTTCAATTTTTTTAGTCGGGTTTTCTATAAAAGCGTATTTTTAAGTTTTTTTAAACTATTATTTATTTATAAAACTAGGACATCAAGTATTGCTGTGTCTCCGTAGTAGATATTTCAGATTTGCTATCATGTATTGAATGGATTCATCATTCACCATATAAATATACTCTAAATAGAAAAAATATGATCAATGATATTTCATTGAATCAGTCAATATTTACATTTTTCAGAGTCTGGACATATAACAATTTCTTATCGTAGTGGTTTTTTCAACCAATTGTAAAAATCTAAATTTATATTATTAGATATCTAGGAATATTCCTTTTCCATTGTTATTATATATCTCAGAACAAGGAATAATTTTTATAGGAGATCCACTCATACTTAAATAGTTTATTCTACCATAATTCATAACTTTCAATATGATTCGACCCATACTCCAAAAAACAGAATTGTATGGACTATACATTTCATTTTATAACTAATCTAATGCATACAGAAACGTTTTATGCTAGGTGGTCCCACTCATACTTTGCCAATTTATAATTCTGATGCAATCTTCAATCATGATGTTGGAATATGCGTTCATTTTTAATTTAATCAAAATATTTTTACAGGAAAATCAGACCAAGTAGCAAAAATTAGATTTATATTTTATTTCCGATGCCCAAATTATAGTTTACTGTTGAATAGAAGTAATTTCTATTTGAACATATCTCTTCCTTTTTTCTTGTATGCATACAATTGCCCATGAATCGTTATGAGGCTTGATAGCGTAGAGGTTAACACGTCTGCTTTCCAATCCAATGGTCGCCGGTTGGAATCGCAGCCCGACGTTCAATTTTTGTATTTATAACGTATAGAGGGTGGAGTCTTCATGACTGATTAATTTTGAACATAAGGTAGGGTCAATTACCCGAAATAACTCCAAAAATTATATTCTAAAGACAGAATAATTCAATCTAGATATTATTTATAATTAATATGATGCATACAGACCAAATAACCCCATTTTTTTTAAATTTCAAAAGCCCCATTCTGTAAAAGAGACATCCCAAATTACCCAATTTTCGAATTTCGAAACCCCAATTGCTTGGAAGAGGCATTGTACTTATCCAAATTGTCCAATTTCCAAATAGATCTGATGCTACCGCCACCTGGCCTAAAATTGCCAAAATAATGATTTGGTAGACCGGTAGAATTACCAAAATAACTTCAAATTGCGTGGAAGAGGCATACTCAATATACGGAGGCCCCCAAAAATTACTTTGAATCAGAGGAGATTTGTTATTAGAGTAAATATAGGATTTACAGTGCTTGACCTTGAATTCTACAGAGCTCTTATAGTTCTACAACTTTGATATGCTCAATAGTTCATACTGTATGTTTCTGTTCTGTAGTTGGATCTTGATTCATTGGATAGTGTAATATAAATAATAGTTTGAAAAAACTTAAAAACACGCTTTTATAGAAAACCAGACTAAAAAAATAGAAAATAAGAAAACAATTTATTTCATTTAAAAAAAAGCGTGGGGTGCATGGTATCGCCTCGGTGTGTAATGTACTATATAATTATTGATACCATGCACCCCACGCTTTTTTAAAAATAAAATAATTTTTTTTCTTATTTTCTATTTTTTTAGTCTGGTTTTTTATAAAAGCGTGTTTTTTAGTTTTTTCAAACTATTATTTATTTTCTACTTTTTAGTGTGGTTTATTTATAAAAGCGTGTTTTTTTAGTTTTTTTCACACTATTATTTTTATTAGTTATTTGAAAATAAAAAAATGGAATGATCTTATCAAATTAGGTAAATCATAATCTCCGACCCCAAAAACCCCCATATACCAATTTTGGATAGAATCAGACCATAATCACAAAACTCCGCCGCCATTTTGAAGCCGCCATATTGAATTTTCCAATTTTCACAAAATAAATCATAATATTCGACCCCAAAAACCCCTACATACCAATTTTGAATAGAATCAGACCATAATCACAAAACTCGGCCACCATTTTGAAAGCCGCCATCTTGAATTCTTCAATTTTTATAAGAAAATCATAATATTCGACCCCAAAAACCCCCACATACCAATTTTGTATGGGATCAGACCATAATCACAAAACTCGGCTGCCATTTTGGAGCCGCCATCTTGAATTTTCCAATTTTTACAAAAAAATTATAATGTCCGACCTCAAAAAACCCCACATACCAATTTTGAATAGAATTAGACCATAATCACAAAATTCGGCCGCCATCTTGAATTTTCAAATTTTTACAAGAGAATCATAATATTCGACCCCAAAAATTCCCACATACCAATTTTGAATAGAATCAGACCATAATCACAAATCTCGGCCGCCATTTCAAAGCCGTCATCTTGAATTTTCCAATTTTTTCAAAAGATTCATAATATTCGACCCCAAAAACCCCCACATACAAATTTTGTATAGAATCAGACCATAATCACAAAACTCGTCCCCCATTTTGAAGCCGCCATCTTGAATTTTCCAATTTTGACAAAAGAATCATAATCTCCGACCACAAAAACCCTTGGGTACCAATTTTGATGCGAATCGGACCATAATCACAAAACTCGTACGCCATATTGGAGCCGCCATTTTGTTTTTTCTTCACACAAAAATTTCTTAATGCATTGTTACCGGAATTATGTATACCTGCCAAATTTCAAATCATTCGGATGTCTGGAAGTGGGTGAAAATCGCGCCCAAAGGAGTCGGTTACAAACAAACAAACAAACATTCAAGTGAAGCTAATATAAAGCGTGAAAAAAAAAAGTTCTGCTATAACAACTTTCTAAGAAAACACCACATATCTACTAGCTAGTGGTGTGCCTTATAAGGAACGCATTATTTTCAGGGACATCCTGGCAAATGATCGTTCTTATCGATAAAGATAAAAACAAACAAGAGAACAAGAAGTAATGAGGAAAGTCAGGAGTCGAATGGATATTGTCGTCCACTCACCCCATACTAGCAGGTACGGCAATATTTTCAATCCCTGCTGTCCGAGATTCAGACACTTCCTTACGAAAGCAGGGCAAATTTGTGTTAGGGTGAGTCGCAAACTTTTTGATCTATACCGTGGCTCTCTTATGGCGTAACTTCCCTCTCAGCCGAATAATATTCTACCACCCAGGCGTAAACACTCGTAAGTTCTAATGATCTGGGAGAGTAATTTCATTTAGTGTTCGGTCGTATGTTCTAGTTCTGTTGGGAATTCACGGAAAACAGCTATCATAGTGGACATTCCGTTATAAATGTTTCATTTTTCTTCTCTGCTTGTTGCTCTGAATGGGGTCAAACCGATTATGCGGATTCCAGTAGCGCTGATTTGGAGAAGTCATTTCATACCGACAGAAAATCATAATAATAATATATTAGTTTTATCTTTAAACATGAGAAATCTGAGAGAAGTTGTTAAAAAATAACAATAAGTAATTCAAAAATAATTGAGTGTGGTGTGCCCCAAGGCACAACGTTAGGTCCGATTCTGTTTAACAACTTTCCCAAAAATTTGTCATTTTATTATATCGTATCAATGTCCTAGTGTTATAATAATTTTATTTATTTTTTTTAACAAAAAATATTATTCTTCGTTTATTAACTATTCTCACTTCTGCCTATGTTTTTATATTGTACCTGAAGTTAATAAAAAAATTATATTATAAGATATCATTTCTATCGTAACACATCAACACACTTACCCCCCTATCCTGAGAAAAATCAATTTCACAAAGAGCATTCCCTTTTTCTGCAATTAATTGTATAACACATTACCAAAAATTATAAAAAATATAACATCGAAACAACTGTTCAAAAAAAGAAGTTGATCATTTTTGAGAGAGACAGACAAATTTGTTAGAGAAGTCACGGAATAAACTTTAACAGATAATAAAATTTTACACTTATTGCATCATCCCGTAGACTGTAGCCGCCTTACTTGAGCATGGAACGATGTGCGTACAACTTTTGCACTTGCATGTACCCCTTTGCCTATGTTATAATATTCTATTGCATTTTGTCCTATATCGCTCATCACCCGTCTGTAACAATATAGACTATGTGTGTACGTGCATCCATATATGAATGTTAATACTCGCTTTTAAAAAATGCAAAGCTGTGATGAATTAAATCAGTTAATACTAAAATTCTAAATTCAAGCTCCGCCTCTGGATAGTTGTCAAATGAGCTGACGTTTTTGTTAGTCTCCCTAATTCGACGTTTTGATAATTTTCCAAATTTTTGTACATTTAATAATTTGTGTATTGTTGATAGAACGTTTAACTGTTTTAGCAGCTTTTGGTACTTTTAATATTTTTGTACATTTCAATAATTTGTGAAACTGTTGTGAGCCGAACGTTTAAGTGCTTCAAGAAGCGAAATGGTACGTGCTTTAGGTGATAAAGTAGCAGCGATCCTAATTCTTGGTGAAACTGGACGAAATATTCATGCAGCAGAACGCATTTTTCATGAGAGATTTCCCGATCGCCCCGCTTCGAGGACTCATTTAAGGGAGCTTCTTCGTAAGTTTGAAACAACGGGTAGTATTAATGATGCGAAACGATCTGGCAGACCACAAATTTCTGATGAGAGAAAAATTCATATACTGGCAGAAGTAATAGTTAATCCTACTACTTCAACAACTCACGTTGCATCTACCTGTGAAGTCAGTTGAAGTACAGTACACAGGGTGTTGAAAAAAAACAAATTTCATCCATACAAATCAAAAATGGTTCATCAACTCTCAGACGACGACCCAGACCGAAGACTAGAATTTTGTAAAAATATGGAAACTAAAATTAACCAACAGCCAGACTATGTCAAAATAATTTATTTTAGTGACGAAAGTACTTTCTATCTAGATGGAAATGTAAATACACAGAATGTGAGATATTGGAGTGAAGCAAATCCTCACCTGTTTCGTGAAACACATACCCAATTTTCCCAGAAGGTGAATGTTTGGGCAGGCATCCTGGGAAACCACATCGTTGGGCCCCCTTTTTTAATACTAATTTAACTGGTGAGGTTCATCTGGAGCTGTTGCAAAACGCAATAGAACCGTTAATCCTTGAAATTTTGGAAGATAATCCAGATGAATTCGGCAATTTGGAAATAAGATTCCAACAGGATGGTGCTCCTCCACACTATTACGGTGCAGTAAGACGGTATTTGGATGAGGAGTATCGTGGTAGATGGATTGGACGACGAGGTTCAACGGAATGGCCAGCTCGATCACCGGACCTCACACCTTCGGATTTTTTTCTGTGGGGATACCTTGAATCGAAGGTTTACGCCACTGAACCTGACAATATTGACGTTTTAAAACAACGTATTGTTGCAGAATGTGAGGCTGTTTCCGCAGACACATTTGCAAAAGTACGAGAAGAGTTCAAAAGTAGGATATTTCACTGTTAGGAAGTAAATGGAGGTCACTTCGAGCAATTTCTTTAAGTAGATACTGATTCTTAAATCTGTAATTAATATCATACTGAATGGAATTTAAATTTTAATGTTTACTAATGCGCCATTAAAACTGCCAAATACACAAACAAAATTAGTATCATTGAATAGGTTTTTTCGATACCCTTTAAAAGAGGTGTCGCTTGCCGTAGGGTTCCATTTAAAATTATTGGTCATAATAGCCTTGTGACGTCATATTTGACGATTTCGTCATCTTTCATCACTAGTAGGGTAGTTTATAACTTTCAATATTCAGTTTCCAAATTTCACTTGTTTATGTATAATCGTTCCAAAAATAAGAGGGGGGGGAGAGGACTTTTGAGAAGCACTGTATATCTTATTCAATGCATTTTAACATACTGACCTGTGCATATTCAATCTTGTTGTACTGTTCATGTGTCAATGGCCATTGTTGTCAAAATACGTGAGTTTCGATAAAAAAAAATTTTAGGACTTATGACTGAAAATCAGAACAATCACAGCTCACACAGACAATTGAATATATAAATCAAGGATAATAAGGAATTCGAAAAGTTAGTGAAAGTAAACATATTTTAGTGTATCTTTCAAATAAAGAGACCAGGCAATCCATTGATGATATTAGGACACACATAATTGGAAGCATAATATTTAGGCTATCAAGATAATGAACTCATTATGTTCTGTTTATTTGCAACTCACAACACGAAATGATACCGCAGCCCGACATTTGAATAAATCAATCGTAATTCACTAGTGAAAAACCGCGAACGATACTGCTCTTCTAATCTGAATCGATCTCCCTGAATAAAAACTGACTGCCTCTCACTAGTTCTGGAACAACAACTGACTCCATCTTATCAAAATATACATATGCTTTATATGTACTCTCAGAAAATATTAATGTGAATGCTGCCTTAATATCGTATCACGCATATGTACAGTCCAAACTCCGTTATGGAATAATATTCTGGGAAAACTTTTCCCTCATACAAAGAGTACTTATTCTTCAGAAAAAATGTGTGAGAAAAATTTTCAAAGTTGCTCGAAAGGAGAGCTGCAAACCCCTTTATATAAACAACAATATCTTAACGGTTATCTCTTTGTATATATATGAGTCTATAATTTTTGTTCTGAATAATGAATACCTGTTTAGTGATACGGAAGTAACTCATAAGCACAATACAAGAAAAAAATTGATTTAAGAAATGACAAAGTTAAATTTACGTATATTCAAAAAAATGTGCAGTCTAGTTTGGTGAAGATATGGAATAAGCTGCCAAATAACATAAGGTTGATGGAAAATGGAGCAATTGAGAGGAGACTGAAAATTTTCTTGTGCAAAAATGCATTTTATAACATTGCAGAATATTTTCAACATGATATGGAAAGTTTGTGATAATTGTATATGCAGATACCAAATGTTGGTCTTAATGGATTTGAAAGATTTTCATGACGTTTCGAATGCTTGTATCTGCAATCGTCTTCAGGTGGAAACTGACAAGTTTAGGTGCTACTTACCAATTTATATGACTGCCGGTGCAATGACGCGTGTAATCCCGCCATGTGCAGTGATGCGTGTAATTTCGCGCGGTGTGCTGGTGCGTGAAGTTTACACGCACCACTGCACATGGCGAGATTACACGCATCATTGCACCGGCAGTCATATAAATTGGTAAGAAGCACCTAAACTTGTCAGTATTCACCTGAAGACGATTGCAGGTACAAGCATTCGAAACGTCGTGGAAACCTTTCAAATCCATTAAGACGATGGACGTCCGAAACGAGAGTAATCAAGTTACCACATCGTCTACAACCTTCAAACAAACGTTGGTCTATACGAGTGTGTGTGTATAAGTAAAAGTATATGAGAATATGAGTCAATTTATCTATATGTATATGTATGTGTGTAGGTGTGTGTGTAAGTGTATATCGGTACCTATTATGTTTTTTCGTTTTTAATGCTATTCGACAAGTCTGGTAATTGGGATTTGATTACTTTCCCTTTTAATATATGTGCATGTTCCTCAATTGTATACATTTTGAATGATTTTATTATGACAGGCAGTATGAATTGACATACATGTAAATATTTTATCGTAATCATTGTAGTTATATTTAGGATTATTTATTTGACATGTTCTACACTTCTATGAGGCATGTAAATTAACAGAACCCAAATAACATAGCTTGTATCATTTCTGATATGTTCAAGATACAAATCCTCTAGATGTTGTGCTGTTAGCTCGCGTTTTTTTTTTCAGCTTTGGTTGGTCTGTTCGTTGGTAAATCGATTTATTCGATATGGAATTATAATGAGTTTATTTGTATGTCATAGATCAAACTTAAAATCTGACAACTGTGTCTGATTCAATTATATCTTAGTCAACAGAAACGTTGAAATTCTATAGGATTTATACCACACTACCATTTTGAATATATTACTTTCGGTCGAATAAGTTCGAGAACTATTTCTGTCAAATTATTATAATGAATTCTCTCGATAAGACATTTACTGATTCTGGAACTAGTCTAGTCTCAGATAGGGAATGGGTGGGGAAAAAATACTGAGCTTCTGTTTGAAGTTGAATTATATCCAATCTAAGTTACAAAAGTTTTACATTCGAGATGACAGGCCTTTGGGAGCACTCCGAGTTTGAGTGTTTTTCACCAATGGTTATAAAGTTTGATAATGGGAAAAATATAAAAAGTTTATGATCGATGCATGGGAGAAACTCAAGAGTTCTGTTCGGAATGGAAAATTGTCTTTCATTGGAACATATGACTTTGTCTGCTTTCAATGATTTCTAGTTGGGATACAGGCAACATAGGGAATATATTTAATTCAGTGTCGATACCTCATTAAAAATATGTGTCGAAAAATGCTCAGTTTCGATAGTGAATATACTTTTCCATGTTTTCGGACAAACTTATAATCTCTCAGTATCAAAATGTATACTCAGTTTTTTTCAGAGAGGGTGTGTAATAATAATAATGATAATAGAAAATGAAACAAGTTTCTTGAGCTGTTAAACATAAACATGAAATTCTAACTAATGTGATTGAACTATATTCGAAATAACAAGGATTTCAAGAAGTTTCTCAAAATCCTTCAGTTAAACTGGTGTTTAAAAATTATAAAAACAAGTCAAGAGAAAATATTTAATTTTTTTATAGAAACTTGTTTTTATTTCGGAAACCAGACTATTTAGGTTAATAATAATAATAATAATGATTTATTGAATCCTTTTAGATCAAATACATGATATAGGATACGTCAAGAATACAAAAAGGTAGACAAATAATCAAAATACCAAAATACAAAATATAAATGTCACATATACACAGATAAAACATACATTTTATCTCGAATTTAAAACAATCGAATGTAGAATATAAATGTCATATACACACAGATAGAACTAACATTTTATCTTGAGTTCAAGAATTCAGAAATGCTGTAGAAACAGTTTTCTTGCAGATAGTTCTTCAATTTTGATTGAAGATGGTTAAAAAATTCAATACCTGTATATGACGGACTGTTCTTGAAGAATGATGTGTTATGAGTCGGGATCCTGATGAGATCTCCGTTTCTAGTGGAATAGTTATGATGTTGGGAAACAGTGTCGTACATATGTTTGTGTTTCAGAAATAACATTATACATTCAAAAATATATATACATGGATATGTTAAGATATTGAATCTTTTAAGATATTCTCTACAGGAATCTCTAATCTCTAGATTTAAAATGAGTCTGATGACTCTTTTCTGTAGAATAAATAATCTGTTGTAGTTGCTGGAGCTGCCCCAGATGTTAATATTACAGGAGATGTGGGAGTATATTATGGCATAATGAATATTGATCAGTTGAGTTATATCAAAAATATTTTTCAGTTGTAGAATGGCATAATAACCACTGTTCAACTTTTTTCAAACGGCATTTATATTTGCTTCCCATCTCATATCACTATCTACGAAAGATCCGAGAAATTAAGTATTTTCAGAGAGATTAATTATATCACCCTTATTTGAAAATTTGTTACAATTTTTGGTCTTCGATAGAACTGCACACACATCGTTTTGTCTGAGTTCACAATTAAAGAATTTTTTTCACACCAGGTTGTGTATTCCTTTGACAATATATTCAATTTACCCTGGAGTTTCTCGGGACTGTCAGCATCAGCAGCCAAAGTTGAATCATCATAGAGAACTATACATTGTGTGCTTTTATGAAGTGGTAGATCGTTTATAAATAATGAAAAAAATCAGTGCACCTAAGATGAAACCCTGAGGAACTCTCAGGTCCATAGAATAGAAATCAGACCTATGCTCTTCAATTTTGACAGATATTTTTCCAAGGCGCAGGTATGAGACTAATCACGACAGAAAGTTACCACGAAATCCTAAAGAGTAGAGTTTGCTTTCAATGTTTGGGTCAATGGTATCGAATGCTTTTGATAGATCGAAAAAGAGTGCTTCAACATATTTTCCTTCATCTATAGAATCGTGAATATATTGAAAAAAGTTGTAGGAAGCACTTTCAATCGACTTTTCTGGACAAAAACATAGTTGGAACTCTGATAGAATTTCTAATCTGGTTAAGAATGCATACATTTTGTTATAGACACATCTTTCAATAACTTTACCTATCACAGTCGGTACTGTTATTGGTCGGAAATTACTCATGATAGATGTATCACCCTTTTTGAAAATAGGGGTCACTAAACCTGTTTTTAGGTAATTTGGAAATTCTCCTGACTCTATTGATCGATTTATAATATAAGCTAAAGGTTTAGCGATGTACACAGCCATACTCTTAATGATTTTGGTGGATATACAGTCTATTCCAACTGAGTTAGAATTTTTCAGTGAACCTATTGCATCTAGGACATCACAGCTCAAAACAGAGTTAAAATAGAATGTGTTAGTTTCATACATTGAAGTATAATTGTTGAATACTTTCGAGCCGAAGTGTTGCTCTATGGAATTTTTGGCATTGTTTGAGAAAAATTCACCGAAAGCGTTTGCAATGACTTTCTTGTTTTCAACTATTTTATTTTCTACTTTCATTTCAATATTTGATGTAGATCTTGAATATAGCAACATGATACATTATTTGGAAGGAACTTTGATTGTCTTTCAGGATATTTGATGAAATACAGGGTGTTCCATTAAAAAAAAAGTACTTTTCACCATTTTTGTATCTATCGGAAATATCTCAAATTTTGAACGACCCTGTATAATGGAGAATGAATTCCCTTGAATATAACTTATGCACAGAATATTGGTAAACCACACTCAAAATTTCAGCTTTGTAGGAGTCCAAATACCGCAGTAATAAACATTTAATTGAAGCTATGTTTTGCATAAAAAATAAGGAAATCAATGAATGAATCGAGTTTGGGACACCCTGTAGAAAAACCCAATAATTTCACCTGATAAAAAATCTCTCCACGATAAGAATTGAAATTAGGTGATATTGTTGGATCGAAAAGAGCCGTAAAAAGTTATTGGGGCACGGCTTTCTTTGAATGAATGGGCACGTATTCTTCCAAGCATTCATTCAATACAGAATTGTATGAAATAAGCCGATAATTCCGGGGAACAATTTCAATCCATTTGCGACGTCGAAAAAGGGGTCCATCGATCTGGTCACCCAATTCCATTTCCACTATAATGGAAGGGACCGCAGACAGAATGAAATTTCGGAATATCTATAGGGGCCACATGCGACGCATACTGACATTGTTATTGGAACACCAAACGAAAACGGATTCCATTCGCTCTTCCAGTGAATTGGCTCTGTATATCTATTGTCGTATGTTAGACTGTTGATTATATGAATATCAGAACTGTAAGCCTCAGGGTGACCCAATGAGCATATGAATTGGGAGAATTGGCATAGGCACAGCACCAAAATTTCAAGAGTTGGAGGTAGTGTCTAGATGTGTTAGAATATATTCAATTCATATTGAAAAGAGATACATTGTCAAATGTACAGTGCGTTCATAAAGTGTGGAAACGCTTCATTATCTTAGGAGTTAATTATTTTCGGAGGTGAAGCTCGGACAGGACGATTTTGTATTTTAGTTTTCCACCTTTTTAATAAAATATCATTTCCCCCACCACCTTACAAGATATGACGTCATCGATTTTTTTTTTCATTGAAAGGGTATACAGGGTGATTCAAAAGTACTTTGACAAACTTTGAGAGGTGATTTCTCACAATATTCTAATATGAATTGGTCAAATAAATATATGTCCGGAAACGCTTCGTTTCCAAGATACAGGGTGTTGAAGTTTTATTTTTATTTTCGTTTTTTTTCAAATAACTTTCGAAAAACTGACCTTAATTAAACGAAAATTGGTATTGAGAGGTTTTTTGAGGTGTCGAATTCGAACCTGATGTTATTATTGCTCTTACTCGTAGGGGGCGCCACCTACACGTCTTTTTATTTTTTTAAGATTCATAACTTTTTGAGCGTACTTCTAGCACATTTTTCAGTGAAAAAATCAATTCCTCTATCATATCTACGTGAAAAACCTCCCCCTGTTACAAGTCGCTATAAGCAACCGTATGGACTTGAAAATTTCAAGTCGATTATTTGATAATCGATGCGTGTTGAAGTTATTACCATTATTTTGCATTTTTCACCAGAATGCTTAGGAAATGGATTTGACGTTTAAGTAAGCAGTTTTGATGATTACATATTATGTGACAGTTAAATGTTTTGTTGTTTTGTTGAAGTTTCTGTAAGTTTTAAAACACTAATTCTGAAAAAATGGATTATTTAAACAATAATGCTCATTTAGCCGATATGCATTTCGTTTATGGCTTTGCGGATGGAAATGCGCGTGAAGCAAGACGTATTTACCAGGAGCGATTTCCTAATCGAGTACTGCCTTCAGCTCCAACATTTACCAGTCTCCACCGTCGTTCGGCAGAAACAGGTAGCTGTAAGAGGGCAGCTGATATTATTGGAAGACCACGAGCAGTCCGAACTCCAGAATTGGAAGAAGCTGTTTTGAACGCTCTCGAGGAAAATCCAGAAACAAGAACAAGAATAATTGCTGAAGCTCTCAATTCTACTCAGTCCACAGTTTGGAGAATTATCCACGATCAATGATTCTATCCATACCATATTCAAAGGGTACAAGCTCTTTTGCCACGAGACTTTCCCCAACGCATTACTATGTGTCAGTGGTTTTTGAGAAAATTGGCAGAAAATCCTCAATTTTTAAAATATGTACTCTTCACGGACGAGGCAAACTTCTCCCGAAATGCTATCACACACTCTCATAACAACCATGTACATTGACAGTATCAATTTTCTGTAAATGTATGGGCGGCAATTATTGATAATTACTTGAAAGGTCCTTTCTTTCGTTCCGACTGAATGGCACAACTTACAGAGACTTTTTAGAAAATGAATTGCCGAGACTACTTCAGAATGTACCATCAGAAATTTGTATCCGCATGTGGTTTATGCATGATAGGGCTCCGGCCCATTTTAGCCTTATAGCCTGGAAATTCCTCAACACTGTCTATCCAAATCGATGGATTGGTAGGTGTGTAGAAGAACCTAACCAGGCATGGGCACCAAGGTCCCCAGATTTTTATTTTTGGGGACATTTGAAGTCACTAGTTTATTAAACTCCAGTAGCGAACAAGGAAGATATAAGAAACCGAATAGTAGACGCCTGTGAAACAATAAGAAACACACCAATAATTTTTGAGCGGGTACGAGACTCAATGACTAGAAGACTGAATGCCTGTATCTTCGCTAAAAGTGGACACTTTGAACGATTTATTAGAATACAATTTAAATACCTTTATTTTATTTTATTCTACATATTCAAAATCTCTTGAATTAAAATGTTGATATTTTTCGCAAATTTTATCAGAACAAATACAGATTCCGCACCCTTGATACAAAAATAACTATTTTAAACGAGTAAAAATAAATAGAATAGGTGGCGCCCCCTACAAAAAACCAAAACCACTTACTTGAATGTCAAATCCATTTCCTAAGCATTCTTGTGAAAAATGCAAAATAATGGTAATAACTTTAACTCGCATCGATTATCAAATAATCGACTTGAAATTTTCAAGTCAAAATATCTAGAAAACGGTTGCTTATAGCGACTTGTCACAAGAGTAGCTTTTTTACGTAGATATGATAGAGGAATTGATTTTTTTAGTAATTTTTTTAGTTTTGAATCTTCAATAAAGAAAAATACGTGTAGGTGGCGCCCCCTACGAGTAAGAGCAATGCTAACATCAGGTTCGAATTCGACACTTCAAAAACCTCTCAATACCAATTTTCGTTCAATTAACGTCGGTATTCCGAAAGTTATTTGAAAGAAACGAAAATAAAAATAAAACTTCAACACCTTGTATCTTGGAAACGAAGCGTTCCCGGACATATATTCATTTGGACAATTCATATTAGAATATTGTGAGGAATCACTTCCTGAAGTTTGTCAAAGTACTTTTGAATCACCCTGTATTTTTATATTAAAATTGTAAGTTCAACTATACCACATACGTCATATGTAACACTTCAAGTAACAGTATACTGAGTACAAAGGAAACCAGTGTTCATATTTCTAAACATTCATTGAATTATTTATTTCGCAATGAAAATATCATGAGTAAGTAGTACAAATAAATGAATAACAAAATAACAACAAATGCTCGAACTGAGCTCCTTGGGTTAGTTGAAAATATCCGAAACGTCTGATGAATTCTTTACGTTTGACAACATCTTTGGTGTAATTCCTTGAATTTCAGTTCGAATTCTGTCCTTAAGGTCTTCCAAATTGGTAGGTCGATTCATGTACACTTTACCTCTTAAGTGAACCCAGAGAAAAAAGTCCATAGTAGTTAAATCTGGGTACCTAGCAGGCTATTCAATCTGACCGCGTCGTCCAAACCAGCGATTGGGAATGGTTTCATTGAGAAAATCTCTAACCACTCGAGCATAGAGTGGACCTGCTTCATCATGATGGAAGCGAATGGTAGAAACTATTCGCCAAGGTTGATTAATATCTGGAAATGTTACAGTTAAATATAGAACTAGATAAGTTTGTAACATTTCCAAATAATTTTCACCCGTCACAGTACCGTCAAAAAAATATGGTCCTACAATGGTGTTCCTAAGAATCCCAGCCCACACAGTTACTTTTTGGGGATATTGGGTATAAGCTCCAATTTGGATTTTCTGTTGCCCAATAAAAGCAATTTCGCGTATTCTCGGTACCGTTTATACAAAAAGTAGATTTGGAACATAAGACATCAAATTCAAAGCCATTATTTTGATTACACAAAACTCCATGCATCTATCGAAGTCGTCGTCATTGAATTCATGTATAAGTTTAACTTTATACGGATTTAATTTGGATTTTCTTAGAATTTTCTGCACAGAACTACGACAGATCCCATTGTTGTCAGCTTGACTTGTAATTGAACAATGAGGATTTTCTTCAATTCCAAGTAATACATTCGAATGATTGTCTTCGGCAACGGTTGACCTGCTATATGCCTATCCCTAACATTGCCAATCTCATTAAATTTATGTAATATTTTGCTTACCGTCGATTTGCTTATTGGTTTCCGATCAGGATATTTTTCAATAAAGATGACGCATACTTCTGCCATACTTATTTTACGATCACTGTAACCCAACATCATCAAAACTTCTATTCGTTGTTTTTCTGACAGCACAATCGTTATTTCAAATAATTTCTTTTAGGGTAATATTTTTCAGAAAGGTATTATTGAAGACTTATAAATCGATATGCTACACAACAAATCATTTCAATAGACATATGCAATGGTTAGTGAGAACTTATTGTCTGGTTGCTAAGGGCTTTCAGATGTTTCCATAGCCTACTCAAGTTTGGCAATATACTAGTACTACTGAATAATTCATTCCTCAGTTCCCTCATTCCTCAGTTTCCTGGTTTCCTTTATACTCATACTGTAACTTGAAGTGTTGACGTAGGTGGTATGGTTGAACTCAAAAAAATATAGGCTTTAGAATTTTGATCTAAAAATATACCCTTTCAATTCAAAAAAAAAAAACGATGACGTCATATCTTGTAAGGCGGTGGGGGAAAAATAGTTTTTTTAAAGAAGGAAAACTAAAATACAAAATCAACCTGTCCGAGTTTTACCTCCGAAAATGATTAACACGTAAGATAATGGAGCGTTTCCACACTTTATGAACACACTTTATAATTAGAGCAATTTAAAGAAATTATCATCACTCTTGTTCAGAAACCTTGTACCCCAATCAGCCATCATCATATCGACCTATATCGTTAATGTCCTGTTTAACAAAAACATACGAAAAGCTAATAAAGGCGAGGCTAGACTGACATCTACAATTTTTTCCAAAATTACCAACGACTCTCGTGATCCTTTCTTTCGTGTTTTATATGGCTAATAAAACCCTTCTGAAAATATACTATCAAAAGTTACAGCTTCTAATTGAATATTATACACTGATATATTTCCGTATCCTCCAACATCATTACAAAACCATGCCCGAATGATTTCTATGTCTCAGAAAGGGTAAACCTCACGAGAAATTCATACAGAGCCTACTTTCAAAGTGACAAAATTTCAACTTCACCAGGAATTTACATGTATACATGTATTTTCTCTCGTCAGAAATACTTGAAAATGTTCAACAAAATTCCTTTCAAAACCCCACCAGACAGATAGATTTCATTAAGTCTCCCAAACAGAACACATTCTTCTTATATTCAAATCCTCGCAATGTAAAAAAAATATTTGAATATTTTTCATCAATATTGGTAATATACATTGGTGTGAGACGATAATTCACATTTCTCTTGAGATGAATTGCATTAAAACGAGTATTTTACTGGCCATATGAAGTTTTTCTGGGAGTTATTCGATCGACAGCATATATTTTGAGATGATTTTGATTCGCCAATGTATTATGCAAGCCATATCTCAGAGAAATTGAGAAATCTGGAATTGTAGAAGTATACGATGTGTGCATTAGGCTGGAGGAGATATATGAAACTATGACAGCGCCCATGGTGGCGGAAATAGGTAATGATCCTGTTAATCACTAATCTCACAAGCACAAGCTGAAAACTTTCAGTTTCTGAGCTCTCCCCGTTTATTCACAAATCCCTTAAAAATATTGTGCCATACTTCAGATGAATAAACATTGGGTATTATAACAACAATCATACATACAGTGCTCGTCTAATGTCCGTTCCCCCCCCTCTACTATTTTGAACCACCTGGTTTGGAGGGCTTACATAGGAGATAAAAACCTACTTTTTCATAAAAAAATCACAGCTAAAAGTTTTGAAATGGCGGTTGAGCGCCATCTTCAATAATTTTTCCAAATAGAACATTTTTGAAATCTGCTCATAATTCTCAACAGTTTTCTCTAATACACTTCACTCCTAAATTCAATTGTTTTCGAAATATTAACGTTTGAAAAGTAACATTTTGGTTATTTCAAACCCAACCTGAAATACTAATGTTGCTTTCAATCAAGTTTGCATTGGAAAAAATCGTTGTCGCGGTAACAACTTGTTTACTGAAAGATAAGTGCCATGTGAAGTGGAATGAATAGAAAAATCGAATTAAACGGTTTTCTTCACATAAAGGATTCAATATAAAATTGAACCAGAAAATGGTAGATCTCAGGTGAAAAACAACTACTTTCCTGGCAAATACCACGCAGAACGTTGAATGATATTCACCTGAAAATCCATGCATACTTCCATATAATATCAATGGACATTGAATGCAAATGTTTCTTTCTGATAAACTCGATTATGTTTAATTTATGTCGTGTTCACCTAACAATCCGCATACCGGTTTCAGGCTTCTTGGCCCTCATCAGTACGGAGTAGTCAACCAGCCAAAGGTCCAAAGAACTCTGGCTGAAGTGAGACACAACGTAAACAAACCATCATCGAGCTTGTAACACCTATAGGTACGCCGGAAAAGATAAACTTTAACTGGCGGTACCTAGTGACAGAAAGAAACACTCGAAAATCTCCCACCTCGATAGGTTTCTAAATAAAAGATTCCTTCTCAGTAGGAGTGGCAAGCCCGTCTAGCATATAGTGAAAGATAAGTGCCATGTGAAGTGGAATGAATAGAAAAATCGAATTAAACGGTTTTCTTCACACAAAGGATTCAATATAAAATTGAACCAGAAAATGGTAGATCTCAGGTGAAAAACAACTACTTTTCTGGCAAATACCACGCAGAACGTTGAATGATATTCACCTGAAAATCCATGCATACTTCCATATAATATCAATGGACATTGAATGCAAATGTTTCTTTCTGATAAACTCGATTATGTTTAATTTATGTCGTGTTCACCTAACAATCCGCATACCGGTTTCAGGCTTCTTGGCCCTCATCAGTACGGAGTAGTCAACCAGCCAAAGGTCCAAAGAACTCTGGCTGAAGTGAGACACAACGTAAACAAACCATCATCGAGCTTGTAACACCTATAGGTACGCCGGAAAAGATAAACTTTAACTGGCGGTACCTAGTGACAGAAAGAAACACTCCGAAAATCTCCCACCTCGATAGGTTTCTAAATAAAAGATTCCTTCTCAGTAGGAGTGGCAAGCCCGTCTAGCATATAGTGAAAGATAAGTGCCATGTGAAGTGGAATGAATAGAAAAAATGAATAGAAAAATCGAATTAAACGGTTTCTTTCCTGGCAAATACCACGCAGAACGTTGAATGATATTCACCTGAAAATCCATGCATACTTCCATATAATATCAATGGACATTGAATGCAAATGTTTCTTTCTGATAAGCTCGATTATGTTTAATTTATGTCGTGTTCACCTAACAATCCGCATACCGGTTTCAGGCTTCTTGGCCCTCATCAGTACAATGTCCATTGATATTATATGGAAGTATGCATGGATTTTCAGGTGAATATCATTCAACGTTCTGCGTGGTATTTGCCAGGAAAGTAGTTGTTTTTCACCTGAGATCTACCATTTTCTGGTTCAATTTTATATTGAATCCTTTATGTGAAGAAAACCGTTTAATTCGATTTTTCAACTTGTTTACTATCAAACTGAACTGCTAACTGTCAAATAGTCCGTTGAGCGCCTAAATCCTTTTATGAAAAGTGTGATCATGGCTCGTAGTTTAGACGATAAATTTGAAGCAGTTTTGATATTTGGAGAAGTTGGAAGAAATTATCATCTAGCAGTCCGTATTAATGATAGATTTCCCGATTTCGGAGTCATATTTGCGCAAACTTTTAAATAAGCTCCAAGCAACTGGTACGCTGAAAGATGCTCCAAGATCAGGAAGACCGCCTCTTTCAGAAGAAAAAAAGGTAGAAATTGTTGCTGAATTGGTAATCAATCCGACTCAGTCGACGTCTGCAGTTGCTGAATCCTGTAGAGTAAGTTCAAAAAGTGTCCAAATAGTCCTACAAAAATAAAAGTTGCACACCTATTAAATGAAAATCCTGCATGCTCTCACGGAGAATGATCCAGACCGGAGGGTTGAATTTTGTGAGTGGTTAACAAGAACAATTGAAACGTGTATGTTTCGCAGACGAATGCACGTTTTTTCTTGATGGAAAAGTCAACAAACAGAATGTACGATACTGGAGCGATACTGATCCACATATTTTTATAGAGGTGAATGTTTGGGCGGGTATTTTGGGCAATCGCGTTGTTGGACCGATTTTCATCAGAGGCAATCTTACAGGAGTTCTTTACAGAAATCTTTAAGAAACTGAAATTGAACCTCGAATAAGACAAATTGTATTGAACAATCAGGGAGAGTTTGAAAATCGTGAAATCATATTTCAGCAGGATGGGGCACCTCCCCATTTCTATCGCATGGCTAGAGAGTTCCTCGATACAAACTTTCCTGGGCGATGGATAGGTCGCAGGGGAAGTACAGAATGGCCACCAAGATCTCTGGATCTTACACCTCTAGATTTTTTCTTTTGTCGAAAATCTACGCCACTGAATGCCAAACAATAGAAGAGTTGGAACGCAGAATAATAGATAAATGTGAAGAAATAGATGACTTTCATCAACGTGACAGAAGATATTTATAATAGGGCACTTTATTGTCAAGATTTAGGAGGGCACACATTGAACACTTGATGAAATAATTGTTGGGGTTGAATGAAAGTGTTATTCAAAAATAAATTATAATTTTTTAGCTAACTAATTTGTTTTGATTGTGAATTTACAGAACACATTCGTAGGCTTCGAGATTTTCTGGTAGGCGGTACTGTTTATCCTTAATAAACTCCCTTTACGCCTCTCGTTAGTCGAATTCATTTAGAGATTTAACTACAAATCAATAACAACGTTCAGTTAGCAAAATGTTTTACCGGAAGTGACCAAAATCCATACTTCATTTTAAACCGGAATGTCACTTTTCAAACGTCAATATTTCGAAAACAATTGAATTCAGGAGTAAAGTGTATTAGAGAAAACTGTTGGGAATTATGAGCAGATTTCGAAAATAAAATAATATACGAGGTGTTCTATTTAAAAAAATTGCCCTCAGCCGCCATTTTGAAACTTTTAGCTGTGATTTTTCCATCAAAAAGTAGGTTTAAAAATTAGAAGGGGGAACTGGCTTCAGACGAGCACTGTATAATGACAATGAGCCCTCGCTATTGCTGTGTAGTCGATTGCAAAAATAGTACGTGTAAATTTTATACATTTCCAACTGCATCACAAAAACTGCAGCAAAGAGATAA
>JAFIRS010005298.1:0-60694 GCA_018342105.1 Gonioctena quinquepunctata | reverse complement strand
AAAATAGACGTCAATGCATGTGAGAAGGCTATAAATGAACTGAATGTCGTCTCAAAGACTTCTAAGGAGAATATAAGTACCATCAATACAAATTTCTCTGATATGACTACAAGGTATGGTGCGTACGTCACTAAAATTCGAGAAAGCTTGCAAAAAATCAGAAATCAAAATCAACACCATGACCAATAGGGAACAACAAGTGGATGCTCCCATACATAACCTAGATTCTGGATTGGCGGCCGTGAACAAATAAATTACGAAAACTCCACCAACAGAGCCGAAGGATTTAGCGAATAAAAACTATGTCGATGCCCGTATAGCGAGTCAGAAACTTGGCGTTGACGGTCTTGCTCGTGAAATATGGCTACAAGATGCAGACATAAAAAAAATCATCATTGATATTGAAGAAAAGAAAACTATGTAATCATGTATAGAAATAAAAATGCTGAATATGCGTGTCATTTCATTTATCCCAACCGAATCGAACCAAATACCCTCATTTACCCCCATTTACCCTCATTTACTCTCATGTACCCTCATTTGACCACACATACCCTCATTTGCCCCCATTCACCCTCATATATCAATATTCAACACCATATACCTCACTCACCCTCAAAATAGCCTCATTTACACTCATATACACTCATTTACCCTCATATTTCCCCATATACTCTCATTAATCCTCATTTACCCTCATATACCCTCATTTGCGTCCATTTACATATACAACCGAACCTAACTGAACTCGGTTAGGTCGCCGGCGACCTGGCCTGATCTAATCTAACCTCAACAGTGACACGTCTTGCATTTGTGGTGCCTTACCTCAACTAGCCTACGTACACGTGGCACTCAGTTATAAAGATTTCAACATATGTTTGAGGTATACCTATATTAGGCAAATGAGGGTATATGAGGGTAAATGAGGGTATATCAGGGGTAATAAGGGGTAAATGAGCGTGAATGAGGGTATACGAGGGTAAATTAGGGTATATGAGGGCAAATGAGGGTATATGAGGGTAAATTAGGATATATGAAGGTAAACGAGGTTATATAAGGGTAAATGAGAGTATATGAGAGTATATGAGGGTAAATAAAGGTATATGAGGCGTATATGAGGGTAAATGAGGGTAAATGAGGTTTTATGAGGGTAAATGAGGATATATGAGGATTTATGAGAGTAAACGAGGGTATATGAGGGTATTCGGGGGTGAATGAGGGTATTTGGTTCGGTTCGGTTGGGTTGCGATTAATGAAACGACACGCATATTCAGATTGCATTTTTATTTCTTTACACGATTATATAGTTTTCTTTTCTTCAATATTAATGATGATTTTTCTTTGTCTGCATCTAGTAGCGATATTTTACGAGCAAGACCGTCAACGCCAAGTTTTTGAATCGCTATACGAACATCGACATAGTTTTCATTCGCTAAATCATTCGGCTCTGTTGCTGGAGTTTTCGTAACTTTTTTGTTCACGGCCGCCAATCCAGATTCTAGATTATGTGAGGAAGCATCCACCCGTTGTTTTCCATTGGTCATGGTGTTGATTTAATTTCTGATTTTTTGCAAGCTTTCTCGAATTTTAGTGACGTACGCACCATACTATACCTTATATTCTCCTTAGAAGTCTTTGAGACGACTTTCAGTTCATTTATAGCCTTCTCAAGTGCATTGATGTCTATTTTCGGTATCGAGAAAAGCCTTGAGTTGTTGGTCAATTCATTCGTAACTCATCTACGATTCCACCCAAATACCCTTTTGTTGGCCGCATCGCTCGTAAGCCCCCAACATTACCAATTTCAAATCGTTAAAATCAATGTTGCCGTCTGTGTCGATGTTATCCACCGCCGCCATCACTTTCGCAATATTTCACCTTTCCATTGTTACCGTCAATCTTATCAACGTCATTGTAAAATGCGTATACGGGTGGAAGCAGGTTAATGAATTTCTGAGGAAGAGTCCTTGCCAGTGGTATCGTGGAACATACCGTATTATCTGTATATTTATGTCTCCGACTACCTGAATCAGATGAGCCCCTCAATCTAAAATAGTTTTATATGCATTAAATCCTTCGCATTGTAGGAGAGTCATCATAGAATATTAGTTGATGAGGTCTGGGCCCCTTTCAAATGCTTTCTCTCCGTTACGATATTGTTTTTATCCGAAATTGATGTATTTTGGCCTTGAAAGCCATTTAGAAGAAACTTCATCATAACAAGTTCGTATAAATTATCGACTTTGACATTGCTCAGTGTTCGAGGATGTATTTTTGCTCAACATATTCGAGCATTACCTTCTTCCGGAATGATTTCTTCCGCCGATGGTTCCGCATCATCGAAAACGTTTTCCACTATCATCGTGTATTTCGGCAATGTCCACCATAGGAAGGGTGTGATTTGTTCTGGAGATTGTTTTCTTCTCATCAAGAAAGACGAACTCTTTTCTTGATACGTTTGAGGTTAGGGGTGACGTTGATTGATCTTCGCCGACTCGAGGGTTTGGACTGGGGTTGAAAAAGTTTATTTTTCGATGCGTCTCTCGATTCACCAATTTTTAGGCTAGGTGTCTTTCTTATTTCCCTTTGACCATACAGAGTTTTATTTTCAGAATGACGCTAAACGGTTTCATGTTTACTGATAGCATACTAATCATTACGCAGTGGCACCTACGGGCACGGTCCTGTAAACCAAACCATTAATTTTTTCGGAAAATTTTTCCATTTCATTATATGTATTTTGATTAAGGCTGCAAAAAACAAATTATTTTGGAGTCTACAGGGTGAAGCTCAAAAAGGGTGACATATCAAAGTTGTGTTTTTAAATGGAACACCCTGTATTTCGTTACACTTCTGAATAGGTCAGGTTAAAAATTATATGATTTCATATGAGGGGACTATGTACCAAATATAACCGTTCTCGAGTTATTGATTTTTTATGAAAATGCTAGGTACAATTGGAAATTAAATAACATCGAAATGTATGAAATCATCCCTTCGAATTCTGACCAAGCATAAAAAAGGTTTTGGGCTATTGATTTTGATAAAACTCGTTTCTCAATATTATGCAGAATGTTCGAAAATAATTTTTACTTTTTTATAATTTCGGACAAAGATAACTTTTTTGGTCTGAACAATATAAAATTGAATTATCTTTCATTTCATATTGGGGTTTCCTATACCTAACTTAAATAGTTTTTCAGATATTGGCTTTTTCAAATAGTAGTTCTTATTTCAATGCATTCTTTGAATCAAGATAGCTTTGAAACGACATTCATTTGATTTGCTCACAGAATTCTCATCGACAGTTGTTATACTTCACTTCATCGAAAATATTTACTGTTCACTAAAATGAAGTTATCATTTACATTCATATTCTGACAGTAGTTCATTAAACAGACTATACTTTTTTTTTTCATTATTCGACTAAAACAACAACAAAATTTGAAACAAATGTATTTAATTCAAAGTAGGTGCTCGAAATGACGACCATCCTGTTGAATACAAAGAGCCACTCTCTCTATGAAAGACTTCTTAACATTTAATAACATTTGAGACGTCACTCTTTGAAAAGCAGCCCTCATTCTCTCCTCCTTATTTTCCAATGTGGTTCAAGGAGTGTAGTGAACCTCATTCTTCAAATATCCCCATAGGAAAAAATCGAGGCAAGTCATTTCTGGTGATCCGCTTTTTGGGCAATTTGTAGGGCCTTCCTACCAATCCCTTTATTCGGAAAGCACATATTCAAAACTGTCTGACACTGAATTTGAAATTGCGGAGCTCATCAATTTTTAACCACATCCGTTGTCTGATATTTGGGCACATTCTCCAAAGCTCAGGCAGATCATCTCGTAAAATTGTAAAAAATTTGACCGTTCGAATTTCCATAAAAAAGTATGGCCCTATAACTTGTGTACCTAAAATTCCTCCCCACACGCTAATAGACCATCTATTCTGGTGATCCAGAGTGCGGAAGAAATTAGGATTCACATCACTATAATAATGGAAGTTGTGTCTGATCACTAAGCCATTGTTATGAGAAGTAGATTCATCAGAAAATAAAATGGAATCTAAAAAATGTCCTCAACTTGTCCAGTACCCATAGACAAAACTCGATTCGTCGATGGAAGTCTATTTCATATAATTCCTGGTGCATCTGAATACGGTACGGGTGAATTTTTTTTTTTATTACCCTAGAAATGTTCCGTCTGCTTATCCCTGTATCTTTCTCGATCTTACGATGACTCGTATGAGGGTTTTCTATGATTGATCTCATAATGAGAAATTCATTTTCCTCATTTCTAATGATAGGTTTTGGTCTATTTGCCTTTCATAAGCTACACTTCCAGTCCTACGGAACTGATGTAGCAATCGTTTGAAAACCAACGTGTTTGGATGATTCCGATCTGGATATTTTTGGGCCTACACCCTCGACACCAAAAGTCAATTCTCTAAACACTCACCAATCGCTAAAATCATATCTATCCGCTCTTGAATGGGATACGTTTTCATTTTCGACGCTAATAATTCAGTGAATGTTTTGAATAACGCAAAACACAATAACTGTCAATGAGAATTCTTTCAACAAGTTGAATAAATGTCGTTTATTCAATATCTGAAACTATTTAGGTTAGGTATGGGAACCCCAATTTTGGGAAATGAAAGATAATTAATTTTATTTTGTTTAGACAAACAAATGCAGGGTGTTCAATTTGAAATAACAAAGTTATCTTTGTCCGAAATTATAAAAAGTGACAATGATTTTTGAACATTCTGTATAATTTTGAGAAGAGGATCGAAATCAATAGCCAAACCTTTTACTTGGTCGAGATTCGAACGGATGATTTCTATACATTTCGATGTTATTTAGTTTCAATTGTACCTAACATTTCATAAAAATAATAACTCGAGGGGTTTATATTATTATGGGTACCTCATAGAAATCATATTATTTTTGCTGACCTATTGAAAAGTGTAACGAAATACAGGGTGTTCCATTTAAAAAACACAACTTTGATATGTCCACTTTTCTACACCTGTAGACTCCAAAATGATTTCCTTTGCAGCCTTAATCAATATACATATAATGAAATGGAGAAATTCCCGAAAAAATTAATAGTTTGGATTACAGGGACCGTGTTGTATGGGGTGCCCCACCCTGTATATACATATATATACATATATATACATATATATATATATATACATATATATATATATATATATATATATATATATATATATATATATAGAATATATTATTTTTATGATAGTATATCTATAAATTCGGTCTTGAAGAAGGTACACTTTTTGTAAATTGCACGTATGTATACTATTATTATTCAAATGTTTCACATACATATTTTCACTTCATATATATATATATATATATATATATATATATGTTATATATGTAAAACTATGGTTGAAATAATAAATAAGTAACTACTTGCAAATAGACTACTCATCTTCATATAAATCATTCCTATAATATATTAGCTCATATATATATATATATATATATATATGTATATATATATATATATATGTATATATATATATATATATATGTATATGTATATATATATATATATGTATATATATATATATATATATATATATATATGTGTATGTAGTATGCAGGGTTGGGGCCCATACAGCACGGTCCTGTATCCACTATAATTTTTTCGGAATTTTTCCATTTCATATATATTGTTAAAAAGGGACAAAAAAAAATCATTCCCAAGGAAATGAACTGAAAAAGATGTGACATATCAAATTGTTTTTAAATGGGGGAAAAACCTAACCTTTCAGGTCCAAAAAAAAATATGATTTCATATGAAGTACTTAACAACACTCTCAGATTGATATTTAAAATACTAGGTACAGTAACTTTTAACATCAAATTTAGATCCCGTTCGGTACAAAAAGCGGAGTTTTTTAAACCGTATTTCGAAAACCGTTTCTCTATTAACAGAATTTCCAAAATGCCTATAATTTCGGCAAAATCTTTGAAATTTCAAATAAACCCTGGTGGGTGGTCAAATAAATTCGGGATCTTTCTCATGAGTTCCTCACAAATAGTTCCGGGTGGGCCCGTTCAAATAATGATTCCCCTGGGATTCTTGAATCAAGAAACTTTGGGCATTTTCCCTTTTTGAAAATTGATAGGTTGCTTTAAACATTCCTGGTATGGGGTCGAACTATCCCCCTTCGGAATGGGCTGGTGGTGGGGTTTAAAAAATTTACTTTGGCGTGGAGGCTTTAAAGGCAAATGTGGCCAGTTTTCAAACGATTCCCGGAGACTTTTGGGAAATAATGACAGAAAAAATATCTAGAAATGAGGAAAATTTCTCAGATCAATCATGAAAACCCCGGGCATCACGAGAGATGGCGGGCATTTATTCTAAGTGCCATATTTTTATATGTTCTGTGAAAGAGATTGAGGACATTTTGACATTTTATTTTCTGATGATACTCATAACAATGGCAATGTCGAACACAACTCCTATTATAGTGTGAACTAATTTCTTCCATGGATCCAAATAGATGGTCTATTATGTTATTTTAATTCCAGTTATAAAACATCTTTTTTTGGAATCGAACGTCAAATTCAATTTTACGAAAATGATCTGCCTGAAACCGGAATTGCCGCTAAATAAGAACGGTGGTGGTTAAATGGATGCTTTTCAATGATGTCCGGGGCGGTGGAATCTTTCGAATAAGGAACCACAAAAATTGACCAGCCATGTTTTATTTCTAAGGGAAAAAGGGGGTTCACCACTGAACACTGAAATAAGGAAATGAGCTGCTTTCAGGGCGTCTCCTGTTAAATGTTAGGGAAATCTTTCATGAAAGGATAGTCGTTACCTGTGAAACATTGTTCAATGTTGGTGAATAATGAAAGTATGGGCTGTTTTTAAAGAACTACTGTCAGAGGAATGAAATTTAAATGACGGTTATTTTGGTGAAGTAAAATATTTTCGATAGTTGTGAGAAAAAACCCCAACTATCTTGATTCGGGGAAAAGCTTGAAATAAGAACTACTATTTGAAAAAGCCAATATCTGAAAAACTATTTAAGTTAGGTATAGGAAACCCCAATATGAAATGAAAGATAATTCAATTTTATATTGTTCAGACCAAAAAAGTTATCTTTGTCCGAAATTATAAAAAAGTAAAAATTATTTTCGAACATTCTGCATAATATTGAGAAACGAGTTTTATCAAAATCAATAGCCCAAAACCTTTTTTATGCTTGGTCAGAATTCGAAGGGATGATTTCTATACATTTCGATGTTATTTAATTTCCAATTGTACCTAGCATTTTCATAAAAAAATCAATAACTCGAGAACGGTTATATTTAGGTACATAGTACCTCATATGAAATCATATAATTTTTACCTGACCTATTCAGAAGTGTAACGAAATACAGGGTGTTCCATTTAAAAAAACACAACTTTGATATGTCACCCTTTTTTGAGCCACCCTGTAGACTCCAAAATAATTTGCTTTTGCAGCCTTAATCAAAATACATATAATGAAATGGAGAAATTTCCGAAAAAATTAATGGTTTGGTTTACAGGGACCGTGTCGTATGGGGTGCCACGTGCGTAATGATTAGTATGCTATCAGTAAACATGAAACCGTTTAGCGTCATTCTGAAAAATAAAATCTCTGTATGGTCGAAGGAGATAAGAAAAAGACACCTAGCCTACAAATTGGGTGAATCCGAGGAAGACGCATCGATAAATAAACTTTTTCAACCCCAGTCCAAACCCCTCGAGTCGGCGAAGATCAATCAACGTCACCCTAACCTCAAACGTATCAAGAAAAGAGTTCGTCTTTCTTGATGAGAAGAAAAACAATCTCCAGAACAAACACAATTCCTTCCTATGGTGGACATTGCCGAAACACACGATGATAGTGATGAAAACGTTTTCGATGATGCGGAACCATCGGCGGAAGAATCTATTCCAGAAGAAGTAATGCTCGAATATGTTGAGCAAAAATACATCCTCGAACACTGGAGCAAAAATGTCAAAGTCGATAATTTATACGAACCTGTCTATGATGAAGTTTCTTCTAAATGGTTTCAAGGCCAAAAATACATCAATTTCGATAAAAAACAATATCGTAACGGAGAGAAAGTATTTGAAAGGGACTCCAGGACTCTATCAACTAATATTCTATGATGACTCCTCCTACAATGCGAAGGATTTGAATGCATATAAAACTATTTTAGAATTGACGGGGGCTCATCTGATTCAGGTAGTCGGAGACATAAATATACAGATATAATACGGCCTATGTTCCACGACACACCACTGGCAAGGGACTCCTCCCTCAGCAATCTCATTAACTCGCTCTCCAATTCGTATACCGCATTTTCACAATGACTGTTGACAAGATTGGACGTAGTAACAATGGAAAGCGTGAACATATTGCGAAAAGTGATGGCGGCGGTGGATAACATTCGACACCAGACGGCAACATTGATTTTAACGATTTGAAATTGTGTAATGTTGAGAGGCTTACGAGCAAAAAAGATGCGGCCAACAAAGGATATGTGGATGGAATCGTAGATGAAGTTACGAATAAAATTGACCAACAACTCAAGGCTTTTCTCGATACCACGAAAATAGACATCAATGCACTTGAGAAGGCTATAAATGAACTGAAAGTCGTCTCAAAGACTTCTAAGGAGAATATAAGGTATAGTATGGTGCGTACGTCACTAAAATTCGAGAAAGCTTGCAAAAAATCAGAAATTAAATCAACACCATGACCAATGGAAAACAACGGGTGGATGCTTCCTCACATAATCTAGAATCTGGATTGGCGGCCGTGAACAAAAAAGTTACGAAAACTCCAGCAACAGAGCCGAATGATTTAGCGAATGAAAACTATGTCGATGTTCGTATAGCGATTCAAAAACTTGGCGTTGACGGTCTTGCTCGTAAAATATCGCTACTAGATGCAGACAAAGAAAAATATATATGCATTGAAATAAGAACTACTATTTGAAAAAGCCAATATCTGAAAAACTATTTAAGTTAGGTATAGGAAACCCCAATATGAAATGAAAGATAATTCAATTTTATATTGTTCAGACCAAAAAAGTTATCTTTGTCCGAAATTATAAAAAAGTAAAAATTATTTTCGAACATTCTGCATAATATTGAGAAACGAGTTTGGATGATTCCGATCTGGATATTTTTGGGCCTACACCCTCGACGCCAAAAGTCAATTCTCTAAACACTCACCAATCGCTAAAATCATATCTATCCGCTCTTGAATGGGATACGTTTTCATTTTCGACGCTAATAATTCAGTGAATGTTTTGAATAACGCAAAACACAATAACTGTCAATGAGAATTCTTTCAACAAGTTGAATAAATGTCGTTTCAAAGATATCTTGATTCAAAGAATGCATTGAAATGAGAACTACTATTTGAACAGGCCAATATCTGAAAAACTATTTAGGTTAGGTATAGGGAACTCCAATTTGAAATGAAAGATAATTGAATTTTATTTTGTTTAGACCAAACAAATACAGGGTGTTCTATTTGAAATAACAAAGTTATCTTTGTCCGAAATTATAAAAAAGTGACAATGATTTTTGAACATTCTGTATAATATTGAGAAACGGGTTTTATCGAAATCAATAGCCCAAAACCTCTTTTATGCTTGGTCAGAATTCGAACGGATGATTTCTATACATTTCGATGTTATTTAGTTTCCAATTGTACCTAGCATTTTCATAAAAAAATCAATAACTCGAGAACGGTTATAGTTAGGTACATAGTACCTCATATGAAATCATATTATTTTTTGCTGACCTATTGAAAAGTGTAACGAAATACAGGGTGTTCCATTTAAAAAAACACAACTTTGATATGTCACACTTTTTCTAGCCACCCTGTAGACTCCAAAATGATTTCCTTTTGCAGCCTTAATCAATATACATATAATGAAATGGAGAAATTCCCGAAAAAATTAATAGTTTGGATTACAGGGACCGTGTTGTATGGGGTGCCCCACCCTGTATATACATATATATATACATATATATATATATATAATATATATATATATATATATATAGGAAAGTATCTCGACCGGCTTATTATTATAGCATGAGTATCATCTATCGGAGATTCGGTCTTGAAGAAGGTACACTTTTTTTGTAAATTGCACAGTATGTATACTATTATTATTTAAATATTTCAACGCCCATATTTTTACTTCATATATATATATATATATATGTTTATATTTGGCGGAGTTTTCTTAGGTTATTGGATTCTGGGTAGGATATATCTAATATTTCAAATCATTTATGGCAACGTTTCGTCCCTGATCGGAGAGTTCTTCAGGCTTTATTTAATTTTCACATGTTCTGAAAAGTTAGTTATAATAGTATTAGGAAGTTTAATCATCATAATGTTTGATGTAATTTTTTTGTTTTTTTCCATTATATTATTTAAGAAGTTAATATAACCAAATGGTGCAAAGAAATCAATATAACCAAATGGTACTGTATGAGTTTGTTTGTTTTTTGGTATTTCTCATTTTAATTTTGAATAAATGGTTTTGTTCGTATTTTTCAGTCGATGTGCAATAGTTATGTTGTGTTTTTCCATTGTTTTATTAATTTTATTCGATAGTTTGTCCATGTATGGTAAAGGTATGTATGTTGTTGTTTTCTTTACTTCATTATCATTTTTATTGTAGATCGCATGTATTCGTTTTTTTATTGTTTTTTCTGCAAAGTGGCTGGGGTAATTATTTTCTTTCTTTCTTTCTTTGGGTGAGCAAGCTTTAGAGCTCTGTCACTTAAATTTTGAATAACATTTTTTTTTGTAACCAAGCGGTGCGTTTGACAAATAGTAGTGTAACGATTTGATGCATTTGGATTAATAAACCAGTTCGTGAAAATTTTTCCCGTATTGTCGTGTATTATTGTTGTGTCGAGGAAGTTTATTTGTTTTTCTATTTCTTTTTTATTGTAAATTTCAATCTAGGATGATATGTATTAAATTTTTATAGAATTTCATCAACTTTGTCAGTAGGAATACAGGTTAAACAATCGTCTACATATCGTTTGAAGAATATTGGTTTGAAAGTTAGTGATTTGATGATCTTTTCTTCAACATACTCCATAACCAGATTTGCTACTGTTGCAGCAATTGGAGATCCCATTGCAATTCCGAATATTTGTGAGTAGTATTTATTTTCATATTGAAAGTATGTTGAGGTTAAACATAGTTCAATTCCTTTCAAAAACTCTTCTAAGGTTAGTTGTGTGACTTTGTATTTCATGACCTTTTTCTCTTATGATATCTATTGCTGACTTTGTATCTATATTTGTATATAAAGAAACTATATCCAGAGAGATTATTATATGATTTTGTGGAACTGTTATATTGCGGACAAATTCCACAAATTCCCAGGAGTTTTTACATTTATTAACTTTCGCTTGAAGTTTTTCTGTGGGGTTGAATCTCTCTTCTTTATATGTGGTTTTATCCATTAGCAAATTTTCTAGTTTTTCTTTGTATTCAGATATTTGCATAATTACTGTTTTGTTAATTTTATCAGCCCTGAGTATAAGTAGTTCGGTATATTCCTTAAAAAAAATTTTAGTCTTTTTAAAAGTTTGTTGAAGATATTTTTTGAATTTTTTGTTCGTATTTCAAAACCGGTTTCGAAGTTGGTAATGATGTTATTGATTTTGTGTCTGATTTCATTCTGATTTTCGCTCGTTTGATAGGTAATTCCAGATTCTAAACTCGCAATTATCGATTCTGTAGGGATTTCCCTAGTTTCGTAGTTGAAATTTTGACCAAGGCTCAAGGTATATAAAATGTCTTCAGGAATATTTGTTTCAGTTAGGTTTTCTATCCAATTTTTATTAAGTTAAATTTTTTGAGAAGATTTATTTTTTGTTTGTAAATTTTTAATCTTTTTCTTCTGTTTTTATTTTAGTGTTTGGAAAAATCGTTCAAAATAGTTGTTGATTTTCGAAAAAACTATTTAGTATATCATGACAAAAGTTTTGTGATAATTTATATTTTATATGTTCAATGTTTCTATTTGAATTCGAAATGTTTCTATAGCATTCATTGATGCAAATTTGGATGAGTTCAATGTAGAAAATTCCTAAGACATGCTCATATTTTTGTTAAAATTCTCCATGCTTGAATTTGAGTTTTTTATTTATTTAAAAAAAAATTGGTATTAGTTTCTGATCTTTACATCTTATCAGAAAAATTCTCTTATTTTTCTCTGGTGCAATTATATATAGAATACCGTGTAAAGACTGTCAAAGTACCTATATAGGTCAAACAAAACAATATTTGCAGAAACGAGTACGAGCCCACAAATACCCAAAAATCGACATTACAGCCTTATCCAAACACGAAAAAGAAAATCAACATAAGTTTGACACTAACAACGTTGAAATTTTGACCAAAAAAAGAAATCCAAGAGTAAGAACATTCCTTGAAATGATACATATTAAAAAAGACCCCAATAGCGTTAACAATAAAAATGATATCAAAAACTCAAGCCAGATTTATCACAACCTTTTTTACCTTGTTTATAGTAATAATAATGAAAACTGATCTTTACATGCTGCCAAAAAAATACAGTCCGGCTCATATACTAGAACTCAATACAAACAATCTCATCTACTTATAAAGAGGGTAAAAATGCATGAAAGATAAACAAACCATTCCCGATAACTTCGACGGAGTCACACTCCTACAATAACGTTCGTACGATGCGAACGCAGAATTCAAATAAAATAATTTGTAAGTGAATACTCATAAATGTTACAGATATTTTAATATTGAGTTGAATAAGGTGTTATATTTCGAACCATATGTTTTTAAAGAATATTTTATTGCATTCATTTCAATATTGTGTTAAGTTAAATATGTCTCAAACTCCATATTTTAAATTTTAGTGTTTTAACCTGATAATGACAAATACCATGTCGAAACGTAGTTAAGAGAAATTATATGAATTGAATGAATCAGACCTTTATTCCGAGAAATTGAAGAAAATATATATATATATATATATATATATATATATTATATATATATATATATATATATATATATATATATATTATATATATATATATATATATATATATATATATATATATATATGGATCAGTGGAAACCCTGCGGCAAACAAATAAAAATGTTGGAGAGGTAGGAATTGAACTTACCGGAAAGAAACATCTAACACCTAGAGACCAAAAGCTTATACTATGAAAAACCTTCATATAGGTGTATGTGGAACGCTTTGAGGGACCTAAGAAATTGTTGTGAGAAAAACCAGGATACTTTATTAGCTATACCAAAGATAGGATGTGATATCGATGGACTTGCGTGAAAAAAAGTACAGGATATGATAGAATTCATCTTTCATAACTTGAATGTCGAACTATGTGTATATGAAGAAGATACCAAAATAGTTGCAACCATAACTTTACAGAAAGAGGGGGACATTGTGATGGAACCTGAATAGGACCGAGCAACGCTCAAGTTGGCTCAGGATGAGGATATTTTCTGTCAGGAAGTAATAAAACTGGTGAAGGAGGAACACGCTCAGGAAGCTATTTACTACTTGTTCAAGGATGGAATACTATATCGTGTTGAAAATGATGGCGATAAATTGTTAGTTCCTAAATCTTTTATCCCAAAATTGATGGAAGATTTTCATTATTCTCCAATAGCTGGACATCCTGGAAAACAGAAAACATTAATGAGTCTGAAACGTAGATTTTTCTTGCCCAATATGCGCACCGATGTGATAAAGTATTGTACAAGTTGCGATACATGTAATGGGAGAGGAACATCACCTCACGCGAAGGAGGCTCCACTTCAACGCTTTACTCCCACTCGGAACCATGGGAGTTGACCTCGATGGATGTTGTAGGACCCCTAGTAACATCACTCAATGGAAATCGATATTTGCTTACGTTCCAAGACTATTTCACAAAATACGTTGAAGCGATTCCTCTATCGGACCAGAAAGCTAATACCATAGCTAGAGCATTTGTAGAGAATATTATCGTCAAACATGGTTCGCCAAAGAGACTTCTCACTGACAGAAGAGCAAACTTCACCTCAAGTCTATTCAAAGAAGTATGTGAAGTATTGGGGATCGAAAAACTACAGACAGCTAGTTAGGCTCCCACGACAAATGGGCAGATTGTAAGGATGCACAGAGTACTCAAGGACATCCTGTCATACTACATCAGCGAGATAACCCTTTGTATTAATGGCGTACCGAGGCAGAACATATAGTTCCACGGTTTACGGCCCTTATTTTTTAGTCCACGAGAGAGACCAAGTACTCCCAATAGATATCATAATAAGTTCTGGGAGAAACGATTACGATGACAACTACGCATCGGAACTTCTCGAAAGGCTAAGGAGAGTTTACGCAGATGTGTACAAAAATACTGAAAAAGCGAAACCAGGAAGGGCGAAAAAGTACAACAAAAACACAGAGGAACACAAATTCAATCTGGGAGATCAGGTATACTTGAAAGATATGGCGGTCAAACGTGGACTGTCGAAAAAGTTGGTTAGGAGTTGGATTGGACCATATAGAATTATTGAAATGATTGGTCCGGTGACTTGTAGAATAAGGAAATGTGGTGGAAGAGATGAACAAATAGTTCATGTGAACAGACTGAAAATATATACTGCTGGGACAGATGAGGAGCACCGGTCAATGAGAGAAGAAGGAAAGAAAAAGAGGGAAAATAAGAAACAGTACACTGAACTGGAGTCCGAAGAAAAGATAAAGAATTTTTTTTCGAAAAAAAAACTGTCAGGAAAAATCTTTTAACGCTGGTACGATGAATCTTATAATTTTTGGGTAATAGATACAAAAGGGGAAAAATGAAAAGACTAGCAAAAACATTTTTTTTGCAATAGTCTTGGGTTATATCCGGGATTTTTTCTTCTGGGATGAATTGATAATGTCCTTATATTCACCCCACTTCCTTCTTTTTATGTTGATGTATGTATAAATATAATGAAGTTAGCATAGGGGTATATCCTGGAGCCAAATTTAATAAGAAACCGTTTACGTTTACTATTGAGATCTGGTAATAATTTGTTCATGATTTTGTGATTGATTGTTTTATTAATGAGATTTTTGTAATGATTTGTTCATGATTTTGTTACTGAATGAGGTTTCCGTGAGATAATGATATATTTCAATTTATTGTCTAGGGGGTTTTGAACCGGAGTGCATAAAACTAAACGTAGTTGGAAGAAATATACATCATGAAATCAAGCGGACGACTGCTTGATTTCATGATGTATATTTCTCATCATCCTGGGAATAACCTTTTTTCTGGACACCAGCTTCATCACCCAGGTGGTCTATGATAGCATATGATTGTGACGACAAATACTGTGAAATATCGGTGGTTCTGATTCGCTATGTCGCCGAGTGTCCCAAGATAAACACTGCTTACTATAGAATATCTGGAACTGTTAAAGTTATTCAAAGGGACGAAATATCTCTCCAACACGTATCGACTTGTTTGATAGAATTAACCCGTTTAATCTCCCATTGTGGCATGCATAGCCATAGTTCGGTTGTGGCCGGGTGTATCATGAGCTATATTTATCGTGTTGGCGCAGAAGAATGTCGCAGCATACATCGTTACCGAACTCTGAAGATCTACCAACAGAATATTGGCGGAATAACAATGAACGGAACTACGACAGCATCTCTGACACTAGAGGGGGCAGTAGATTCCGATGGAACGTGCGAAGGATCCACGTATCATGAAAATGGACAAGTTTGGAAGGACGTCGTTGTTATTGCAACTATTAAAATTAAGGTTACGGATTACCTAGCCAAAATAAAATTGGATGAAAATGAAATAAGTTTGATAGGTGGCGTTGTTTGCCCATTCTTGAAAAGATACTGTTTCTACACAAATCTTGGGGAAACAACATGGGAGGTCAGTCCTCTACGAACTTGCGAGAAAAAAATCAGTCTTCTCTATCACGGACAGGCTGAAAAGATCAAGAATCTATTCACCACAGAACAAATCATTGTTGTTAAAAATAACACTGAAGTATTTGCAGTTATTTCAACTGAGAAAGTATATTTATGTCAATTGGAGGTTTGGCAAACCGAACATCCTAGGATACTTGTCATAGAAGGAATACAGAAAAACCAAACATCTGCGAAGATTAATATCTCACCACATAATGCAGATCTAATGGCCTATGTAAATAGCAAGTTTTTGTATGTAGAACAAGCCTATTCTCGCAAATTGGACCAATTTTATACCGTTACGGTTCATCGACGATGTCTTATACAGAGAGAAATTCTGCGGACCCGTCTTCTGATGGCGCCATTAGTGCCAAGTACCCTGAGCCAGCTCGTAAAAGAGAGTGGATGTAATGTAGGGCGAGTACGCACGGAAAAATGTTATAATGAGTTGCCTATAGTAGTAAACAATGTATCCAAATTTATGGCACCAGTGACAAGGATAATTCAAACACACGAGAAATTAGTGGACTGTAATGGATTGATGCCCCCTTTGCACCTATAGATGACCAGTGGATGGGACTCAGCCCCTACCCCACTATCAAGAGGGTTCCCGAAGTGTTGTCACCGGAATCTAATCTGAAATTGACTTTTTTCCCCATCCAACCTGTCGGAACTTTGGGAATTTATGCCCAGGAAGAAATAAGCAACGCTCAAAGGATTCTCACATTTGGGAACGAGAGGAAAGCAGTCGAAAATATCATCGCTAGACGAGTGGCTGGACTAGAAACAACTGGTCAAGAGTTCTCCACACTAAATCTCTCCAATACCGAAGAAATGAAGGAACTGGCTCACAACACTACGCGCCAGATCTGGGGGGTGGTTAACTGACTCAGGACTTTCATGAGTGGATTAATGGGATTCTTTGCCATCTTCAGAATTGTAGAATATGGGATAGGAGTAATACTGAATGGGATCCAGCTTTATCAGACTCTGGGATGTGGAGTTATGATACTAGCCAGCTTGTGAAACAATCTCACCATGTGGGTGACTCATCGACATCACCAAAAAGTAGGGAAAGCGAAAACTGACCCCGTGGTGGACCAACCTGAACGAAGTGACAACCCAACGTATTTACCCAAATCTATCGCAGTGGACTGAGCAGCGAAACAGCGAAGGCGCTAAGGACAATTTTTCCGGGAACGGTGAAAAGTGAACATTTTTCATATTTCCGGAAATTTGTACTATTTTGACCAAATGTCGAAGACAACACTGACTCTGTGACGTGCGTGGCAAAATAATAAAATGAACTGATCAAAACTTACTACTGAAACCGCGTTGTGTTGGACATCTAAAAAAGTAAAGACAAAACTGTTGATCAATTGAAGAACCCGTCATTATGAGATAAGTGAGGCGTAAGCGGAAGTCCTGGGATCAACAGAAGGCCCCTTCCGAAGGTTATTCCCTCATCAAGAGACCGCTTCAAACATCAGGCATCAAAGGTTTCGCGTGTGCAGTGCCGGGTGGAAGGGAACGCGAAAAATGTTCAACCGGAAATCAAATTGTATACGGGGTAGATATAAATTGCAAAGACTCGATATTATATATGCATGGTAGATTAATTTTTTTTGTTATTAAATAAAAGTTGTGGCACCGTGTGCACAAAACTTTTTCATTGGGGGGAGCTGATGTAGTACCCTGCACAAATGAACTCATTCCATTACATATTTCGTTTAGCAAATATTATCGAGTATACGATTGGAAAAATATTCCAATAATTATTTCGGTCAATAAAAGATACTTTTTACGAGACACCTGCAGGTACATACTCGTGGAAGAATAGACCTTTCCAGAATTACCTGTGCAGGTGAAAGTTGCGCGCGTCACTTGTGGGCTAAGAATGAATCTTATTGGTCAATCATTGACAATTGACAGATGACATTCTTTTTGATGTTGGATGCTCTTTGTTTATGTTTATAGTTTTTGAAAATAAAAATTTTAGTATGCCTCAACAATGTTGTGTTACCAAGTGCCGGTCACGGTACGATAAAACCAGTAGGAACTCATTTCATTGCTTCCCTAAACAAGGAACCATAATGCGGGAAAATGGTGAATGGCGATTGGGCTTGAAACTCGGAACTGGGACGCAAAACAAAACCACGGGTAAATAAAAGTGTCTACATCCTTCCATCCATAATTAATCAATGAAACCACTTCTGTCATAGGTTTGTTCGCCCCACTTCACAAATGATGATTTCATTATAGGGGGCAATATTATAAAATTGAAGAAATGTGCTATCCCGAATACTTTAAGATTAGAGCCTTCGTGCAGCAACACGCAAGATTTGCCCACTGCATCATCTACGGTAATATTAGATCTTTGTTCTGGTTAATATGATTACAATTGAATGATTTCGTTTTAGACTGCCATCGACACATATGAGCAAATGGAACATGTTCCACATCACGAAGCAGTTGAAACTCTATCTATAAACACCAAACTTTCAAGATCCACAGTATTTATTTGAAATTATTATTGCGGGAATGTTCTAATAATTATTATTGTCCTAGGATCCTTTAACAGAAGTCTCGATGTTGTGGTCAAACCGAAGCGGGAATACAAGCGAAGTCAATACTAAGGTGAATGCTTTTACTCCTGTAAGCAAAGTCATGCTGAAGATCAGTTGAATACTTTCACTTCTACACCAAAAAAGGTAGCTATACTTTGTATAATAATACATTTTTTCTTGCTAAAATATTGTATTTTTTTCTTCAGGTATTCACAAATAAAACAATGAAAGCAGCCAACCATTTTCCAATGAACATGACTTAGATATCGAAAGAGTATGCCAAAGCTGGGGACGAATTGACAATATTAATATCAAGACGCAGCCCACTCTCGCAAAAGTCAACCTCACACAAAAATATCGGAGACCTGTTAAAAAACCATAGATATATTAAGGAACGAAATTACATACCACAATCAAGAAATCAAAAGATTACAAGAATCAGTACAGCCAATGAAGCTAATGTCGGACTTAAATATTAAACCATATAACGTTTTCTAAATGAATGATTTCATTAGTTTAGCGATAAGTAGTTTAAGTTTGTAAGCAGGCCTGACGAGAGAGCGGGGAAGCCGGGACAAATTCCCGGGGCCCGGGTCACAAAGGGGGCCTGGAGCTCGGACCGCTAAGTTGTGCAAAGTATAACCATAAAGTATGTCTCACAACGTAACGGGCTATACCGACTTCCAACTCTTTATACACAAGGCAAAGGGTTGGTTAAAGTTCTGCCGCGCAGCTCTCTCAGTCTTTGTTTTACTTGTTTTTATTTTTAATATAATACATGTTTATTTTGATTCTCAAGCATTTTCATTCAATGATCAGATCATCAGGCATTTAATTTTTTTTTAATCAGAAGTAATATTGGTGAGTAAATTAAAGGTTTACCATGATTGATTATTTTAAACGGTCAATATTTAAGCAGGGCCCGAAACATATAGCTATCCCGGGTCCCGCACTAATTCGCGGGCCCGAAACATATAGCTATCCCGGGGCCCGAAGTAGCTCTCGGCGGCCCTGTTTGTAAAGTAACTATTGTTATGCCAACTTGTAAAGTTTGGCTTACCCATAGATAATAAATAAATTGTGCTTTATTACATTGTGTTAATTTGTTCAAACTTCTGTGTTCTATAAAACACAAATGTTAATAATACTTAATAGTTTGTATTGTAAAGGAATATTTTAACAATAATAAGTCTTACATTTTCTTCTGTAAGTATGGCATCCAAAGTATTTTTTGAAAAAGTGCATATTACACTAGCCATACCCATACAAATTCAATTCGATAAATCCTTGAAAGCAGGAATTTTTTCGAACTACTGGGAACAACTTACCTTCTTGAAACCCATTCATAAATAAGGAAAAAACATTGAAAACTATATAGCTGTTTGCCAGTCTGAAATTCCAAAATTATTTGTTGTCTCATAGCAAATTCATGTGGGATTAATTATTGATTATTCACACTAACTTGATCATAAATGCTCTAGAAAATAAATACTAGGTCCGCTATTTATACAGATTTTTCAAAGGCGTTCGATAATATAAATCATCTTATTACCAAACTAAGAGCATATGGTTTTGGAGAATCAATCGTGAATTGGATCTTCAGCTTTTCTGTACTTTTGCTTGTACTTTCAGTCGATTATCAGTATAAACTTAAAAACCAAAATTTACAATCAGTATAACAAATGGAAGTTCTAGGGATTATTTTTGACACTAAATTATCTTTTATTCCTCAAATAAACCTAGTTAGTAACTCACAAAAATGGTAATGATATGTACAAATAAACTGATAATTTTATAGAAAGATACTCCTGTGTCTTCCTGTTTGTTTATTTATTGTAAAACGGGTAACCTCAGTAAAATACAAATATAAGAAATCTTGATCGATACAATAACACTTAAGACTAACATAACTCGAAAAATAATAAATGTCACTTGTAAATGAAGTCTGTGTGGACTTTCATTCTTCTTCTGTAGCACTTCGCTTTGATTATAAAATCAGTTTTGTGAGCACACATCGTGGTATAACTTTCGGCAAAGAATTTGTAGCCAGCTACCTTGTCTACAAGTCCACGATTTTGAAATAAAAAACTCCGCATTGCCAAAACTGAATTCTTGGAAACGTGAAATGTCTTTACTCCAATCCCCATAATCCATAGTACACATGTTGCTTGATAATGCTTGTTGCACGATAACATTCAAACATTTAAATTTAAAGTAAAATCATAACAAAGGTTAACCTCATCAATATAAATTACATTTTAATGACAGAATCAGTTGTCACCAGATACGACATACCAGGATGGCCAACATCACAGATGAAAATGCTCCTGGTGTGATCTCTCTCTTTCCAGTTCTCTCTTGCACTAATGTTTGCGCATCTTTTATATCTGCCCACAAGTTGCGCATGAAATATACCTGTTTCTCTCTCATACTGGCTCAGTTCATATCTTTTATCTCTGTTCTACGTATTCTGGAAAGGTCTATTGTTTAGACTGCGACTTGATGAAACGATCAATGGGTTATTCATAACGATAAATTGGACCATTTTTCTCGTCCGACTGAGAAACGCTGAGGCGGAACCTTTAAGATAATCAATTTTTGCGTGGGATTTATACGAATCGCCGTTGGAGGAATAATAAAATGAAAAAAATACAAACGCCATTGCAATAAATGCGGGGCTGTAAGATAACAATTGGGATTAAAAGGTGGGCCTAATTGAAAGTTTTGAAAAACAGAGGAAGTTATTATTTTTTTTGGAGGCGGGCAGAAGGGTCGGTCAGCGTTTGCGAAATCGGACGGGAGTGGGCAATACAGAGACGGCGAAAACGCGTCGAGAGTATAAGGCCAGGTTGCGTCGTGACGCCATGGATTAGAGGTTAAAGTATCGTTTTCGGAGTTAATTAGGTCACGCGTGTGTTTAGCGTGGAACCAGCTACGGAACGGAAAATAGTGACGGTGATCGTGCATTGGTAAGCAATTCGTGAATTCATGGATTTGGTTGATTTTCTAGATTCTCTGCCACTGGTTAGGGAATAGCAGCTTAGCAAACAGGATTAGCGATTTGAAGATGTCTGTTAATGTAACTAACCACTTATAATCTCCGGGGAGGATTTCTTTTCAATTTTAATTTTTACCTAAGTACGCTTTTTGCAAATGAGAATAATTGATACTTTACATTATTCTAAGCTCCAGGAATTTATATTTTGATCATGTTTATGTTTTTTTTCAAATATATATGTTTACTAAAATATTTTGATACTTTCTTCTTTGATCAAGAATTTGTTTTGTTATGTTTAATTTTCTTCTTTTCATTATATAGATTTTTTAAGTTGCCTTTCATTTCTCTCACCTCAGAGAAGTCACAGTAAGATCTAGAAGACCTGCCTTCGCACGAGGGTGAAATATATATATATATATATATATATATATATATATATATATATATATATTTTATCAAAAACACACTGCCCTGAACAGTAATATAGTAGAACTACACAGGGCAGATGTAACAATTTAAAATTGCTGTGGGGAATGACATACAGGACTTGTTTACCAAGTATAAACAGGTTGTTAGATATTGAATACTCACGTGGGAAAAGAATGTTGCTGGGATAATAGTAGTAGATGAACTCTGCATGAAAATTATTAGAATCTTTGGGAAGAGTTATATGACTTCTGTCACCTGAAAATGAAACTTTTGAAAATATAATCTAGTTTTGGTTTCATGTTTAATATTCAATTCAACAGGACATAAAACAATTTTAACCTGATTTTGTGTGTGCTCTTTCATTTGATTTACAGATCATACATGATTATCGAATATGAAATTTTTTTAGTGCTGACGAACGATGATCTATGGTGTAAATGAATATATATATATATATATATATATATATATATATATTATATATATATATAAACAGGGGGAATAAGGGGTCTTGGATGGATGGACCGTTTAAAGAGTTTTTCATAGTTCAACACTTGTCTTACAGAAGATCCCCGTTATTCCCACTTCATCATTTCAGCATCTAATCATATATATTATATATTATATATATATATATATTACAATATATTATATATATATATATATATATATATATATATATATATATATATATATATATATATATATATATATATATATATATATATAATATATATATATATATATATATATATATATATATATATATATATATATATATATATATATATATGTATATATCGTGACTGGTTCGTTTGAAAAAGTATTCAAACTGTCTTGAAGTTGCAGTCCTTAATGATTAAAGGAAAACTCTCTATTACTTGTTAAGCTTTGAGAATATTTTTATTCCTTTCTCAAGACATCTATAAAATGATAGAGAAAAATAAAAATATGTTAATAATCAAAAGATGTGTGATACTCACTAACTTGAGATTTAAAAGTATAAAATAGCAATATTTTATAGGAAAGCATTCTTCTTATTGAAAGCATGTAAATATATACGGTCACAAATGAAAAAAAATTAACAATTTAAGATTAAGATAAAAATGAGATTTTGGAATGTCACCAGCCAGTCAATTTGCATTATATGTATATAATCTATAAAATATATGAATTCATACAGGAGAGGGTACCTTAAAAGTAAGAGTACAGAAATAAGATCACACAATCGATATCACATTGTAAAAGTCATAACGAATTGTTAAAATATATATATAAAGTTTAAAATTTAGATATATAATATCAGTCTTCACAAAATACTATGATATCAGTCATATGAAATTTGAATATAAATAAAATTTAAATATACAAAATCACATTTACAAACAAACAAACAAATTCAAAACAAACAAATACTAAAATTAAAATTAATACCGGATACCCGGATACAGAATACTTGGGACAATTGAATAGCTACAGTACGTCATTATAATACTCCTGCAGGTTATAGTACGCCTTCTGTAAAAGGGCTTCTCTCACATTTTTTTCAAACTTTTTCAGGCAAGTTGCATTTCTGTAGGCTTCTGACAAATGATTATAGATTTTTCTGCTTTCATATATTATTGAGTTTTTAGTTAGGCAGGCTTTTGGTATAGGTAAGGGGTAACCTTTCTTTCTTGTCTCATATTTCCTCATTTCAGTCAGATTTAAAGTAGTGGCGCATTTCTGATGAATCAGGCATACAGTTTCCAGTAAGTACAGACAAAAGAGAGTTAAAAATTTTTGATTAATGAATAGTGGCTTGCAGTGATCACGGAACTGAGCTTTACACAAATATCGAATTGCTCTTTTTTGTAATACAAACACTGAGTTGAATAAATGATCACTACATGAACCCCAAAATGCAATACCATACCTCAAATGGGATTCAATTAAAGAGAAGTATACCAACCTAGCTGAAGCTGTATTTAGTTCCTTTGAAACAACTTTGATTGCAAAGCAACTCGAGGATATCTTTTTATTTAAGTTAGAATCAATCAAATTTCAGTTTGTTATCAATAAACATACCAAGGAACTTAGTATTTGGTTTATTCCCAATTACATGGTTTTCCAATAGTAGATTATCAAGGTTGAACTTGAAAGAGATTGAATTTGTTTTGTTCAGGTTGAAACGCAGAGAATTGGAGTCACACCACTGCTTTATTATAGTGAGATCAACAGCAATTATTTCTTTCAGATGATTTATATGCTTCCCATTGAGAAGACATACTAATTACATCAAATAAATAACAGGTTACAGATTGAAAACACATATTTATTCTAACAATTCATTCATTTAATCTACATTTGACGCTAAGTCGGGATGTGTTTTTCGAGATAACAATTTGGAAAGAATGCTTATCGAAGGCCGTAAAAAACAGAGAACAAATAGTAAAAGTTAAAAACCCACTAACACCCATGAAGAAAACAGACTATAATTGTTGTGGATAAAAATAAAAAAAACTTGCGATGATATCCCGAAATAATAGTCTTATTAACAAGTTAAAAAACGGGTTAATTCTTGTTCCCGGCCCTAAAAATATGTGCGATAGCTCATTCGATTCAGAATTTAGTCTATTTTTAAAAAGTTATACGATTGTTAATTAACTAATTTAAATTAACTGTTTTTACAAAAGTCGACATAAAAGTTTAAATAATTGATCTATACATGTTTTGCTTCTTGGAGCCCTTTTTATATACATACTTAACAAGATCACGTGATAAAAGTTTATTAAAGTTTTATAGTTTGTTTGTTTTAATTTTTTTAAATGAACAAAAAATGAAATATTGAAAAAAAAAATGTTGAAAAAAATTTTGTTGACAAAATTGGAAAAAAATTTTTTTTTTAAAAAATTTTTCAAATAAATAGACAGTATAATTTAAAAAAAAAACCCTTCTATTGCAAGACCAAATGATGATTGGAAAAAACCTTATATAATTTTTTTTATAGTTTAAAATAGTTTTTTTAATATTTCGTTTGTTTAAATGAATAATTAGGACATTTTTTTATCCTTGAAAATCATAATTGGCTTCTCTATAGGTTAACAATGAAAACAAATTATCAATAATTTCATTGTTTATTAAGTTAACAATTTGTGACCCTCGGTTTTTTTTTCTTGGAAGTAAAAAAATTGCAAAAACAGCCATATATAACAAAGTACTACAAAAAATTGTCTTTAATTTTGTATAACATTTTTAAATATTACACGATACCGAAATCAAAGTGGCCTCTTGATTTTTCAAGTACTAAATAGATATAACTTTTAAATTATGAGACATACGATAATGGCTTTCCGGGACATTTTCGTGAAGGATTAATAAATCTTTCTAATGGATGAAAATTCAAGTTTGTAACTATTGCTAATCAGCTGTCACATGCATTTGTTTATAAAAATTCTTTTTTTACATTTTTTTTTACTTATAACTTGCTAAAAAATTAAAATACAGCTGTGCCATAGTAAAAACAGCCTTGGTTCATGAGTTTCTGCCATTCCCTATGAGCTTATTCGATGACAAAGGTTTGATGAGAGAAAGCAATAAGTCACAATTATACAAATAATCTATTCTACCATTTTATTATGATGAAAAATATAAGTAAATAAAAAAATTAGAAGATACAGCAGGAAAAACTGAAAAACATTCGAGTAAAATTCCATAATTTGATTAAAAAATCAATGTTTTTTAAAATATACAATAGAGACACTTTCGGTTAGAAGCTACTATGATTTATTACAATAAATATAAAGTTAAGATATTGCTAAAAATAAATGAGTGCTGTAATATAAAATGAAATATCATATATAACGGAACACGAGTTAGATAAATATTAATTAAAATACGTTTATAATTTAAACTATAAGAGATATGGTAGATGTGAAGGTTATTTGGCGATATTTTATCACTAAACAAATTGTCTGGTTCACAGCTGTATTTTCATTTTTTAACAAGTTATAAGTAAAAAAAGTACGAAAATGAAAAAAAAAATTTTTATAAACAAATGCATGTAACAGCTGATTGGCAATAGTTACAAACTTGGATTTTTATCCATTTCAAAGATTGATTAATCTTTAACAAAAATGTCCTGAATGTCCATTATCGTATCTCTTATAATTTAAAAGTAATATCTATTTGTTACTTGGAAAATTAAGAGGCCACTTTGATTTCGGTATCGTGTAATATTTAAAAATGTTATGAAAAATTAAAGACAATTTTTTTCAGTACATTGTTATATATGGCTGCTTTTGTAATTTTTTTTTTCACCTCAAGGAAAAAATAAAGCGAGTGTCACAAATTATTTATAACGAATTGTTACTCAATAAACAATGAAAATATTGATAAAAAAAATAAAAAAAATTAATTTATAGAAAAATGCCAATTATGATTTTCAAAGAAAAAACATTTTCCTAATTAATTATTCAAACAAACTAAATATAAAAAAAACCATTAAAACAATTTAAAAAATTATTTAAGGTTTTTTTTAAATAATCATTTTGTCTTACCAATAAAATGGTAAGGAATATTTTTTTTTAAATAATATACATGTCTATTTGTTTATAAACAATTTCTTAACAAATGACGTGAAAAATGCCATTGTTAGATGCAAAAACAGCTGTATAATAACATTGGTCAACAATTTTTTTTTTTATATTTTATTTTTTGTTCATTTAAAAAAATTATAACAAACAAAATATACAACTCTAATGAACTTTCATCACGTGATCTTGTTGAGTATGTATATAAGAAGGGCTCCAAGAAGCAAAAAAATCATAGGTCAATTATTTAAACAAAAATAAAAACAGAGATTGGATAAAATTACTCAATTAACAATCTTATAACTTTTTGAAAAATCGCCATGAATTTATTTTCCAACGGGGCTTTATTCTTCCAAGTGTTTTGATGACACCATAATTTTTTTAAATTTTTCAATTAATATTTAATACTATAAAAAAATTATTTTGTGTGATATACTGTCTCCAGCGGTGTTTCGCTCATGCCGTAACGGCCGCGCGGAGACCTATTTTCGGAGTTGAATAAAAATTATAAATAATGGAGATAAAATTCCAGGAGTCGAAACTTTTTCATTGGAAATTTCCTCCTCTTTAAGGATAAAAAATTCTTGAATATAAATAGTTTTTGAGTTATCAACGAAACACTGAATATGTTTATTTTATCTTATTTTGTTAATAAAAATTGCAATTTTTTATGTGCTTATGCTGGAGATACATTTTTCTAAACTAAATTGCGAATCGAATGAGCTATCGCACATACTTTTAGGACCGGGAACAAGAATTAACCCGTTTTTTAACTTGTTAATCAGACTATAAGATATAGGGATGTAAAATATACTTTGCGTTTTGAAAATAGTGAAAATTGTCCTGTTCTAATTTCAAAATGTACGTATAAATTTTACTAACATTTTCAATGTCGCATTTTTTTAACGTATGGTTACTTAAACGATGGGTCAACCTCAACATCAAAATAGCAAGATTACGGAATAGGAGAGTGTTTTTTTGGAATGCAGAAAATATCTGGTATACCCAAAACATATTACCAATGGAATTGAGAACGTAAACAATTTAACACAGAGGAGACAGAACAGGACGCCAAATCAACACTTTCAACGCTAAATTGAGGAATGACATATTAAATTCAGAAATAAGTATAACACTGAGTGAACAGACCAATGCCGAAAAAGAAATAGACAATATCAAGCCCAATATATCTTTACCAACTTTCATCATACAAGAATTTTGGAGATTACAAACAATTAAATTGATGAATGATTCATCTTGATTACTCTCGTGTCGGATGTCCATCGTCTTGATGGATTTGAAAAGGTTTTCACGACGTTTCACCTGAATACGATTGCAGATACAAGCATTCAAAACGTCGTGAAAACCTTCTCAAATCCATTAAGACAATGGACGTTTTTTTATCGCTGACGTTTCAGAATCAATTTATTCCTTTTTCAAAGCTGAAATGACAATATTCTCGTATAGATTGAAACAAAGTACATATTTATGACCCACCTTTAGAACTAAGTTTTTCCTGCTTATGGTTTCGACTAGAAAACTGTTGGGTAGTCGATACAAACTCTGGTCGATAAAAACACATTTGCACAAATTACACATTAAAAATAATAAATAAAAATAGACACGTTAAAGTGAAACAACGAAAATTGATTAATTTGTTGAAATTGATGATTTTTTTTATAAACTTATGATTGCGAGTGAAAATCTGTAAAACAGTCTCGCTTCTTTTCACGAAAACTAAAGATCCAATTGAAGTTAAAGACAAATGTCATTTATAAAACTGAATGTTCAGATTGCCATAAACCTATATAGGACAATCATCGAGAAAACTCAATGGTCGAATAATATCACATAGAAGCAACTGCAAAACAAAGAGAAAAAATCATGTGCATTAGCCGAACACGTCATATGTAGTAAACACGAAATGGATTACGAGTGTGCCGAAGTCATAAAGACAGCAACAAACTATTTTAAAAGAACATTTTAAGAGATGATATCTATCAATTCAGAAGGAATCTAGAAAAATCTGACAATGACAATCTTAGTAAAATTTACACGTACATTGTGAAATTAGAACAGGACAATTTCCACTCTTTTTAAAAAGTAAAGTATATCATATCTCCGAATAATATGTACTGTAATTTCACATCCTACTGTACCTTATTTTGGAATATCATCGCAAATTTTTATATTTTTATCTACAACAATTATAGTCTGTTTTTGCAAGGGTGTTGGTTGGATTTTTAACTTTTACTATTTGTTCACTGTTTTTTACGACCTTCGATAAGCATTCTTCTCAAATTGTTATCTCAAAGAACCCATCCCAACTTAGTGTCGAATGTAGATTGAATGAATGAATTGTTAGAATGAATGTGTTTTTAATCTTAAACCTGCGTTGTTTATTTGATGCAATGAGTATGTGTTTTTAAATCAGTGACGTGTTTTAACATTATGCTGTCCTATAGAATATATATATATATATATATATATATATATATATATATATATATATATTATACTTTTAAACCTCAAGTTAGTAAATATCCAGAGCTGTGCCGAGCGAGCACTGACGAAAAGTGCTTCGAGCACTAAGCACTCCTGAAAAGTGCTCCCGAGTCAGGAGCACTAAGCACTTTTATTTCTGAAATGCTCGCGATTACTAAGCACTTTCAGAAAGAAATTGTAATTAGCGAGCACCAAGCACTTTACGAAAGGGTTAGACTGTTAGGCACTTCAGTTACTTTTTGATATAGAATTGCTGGAATGAACAATTTTGTCCAAATAAAAAAAAAAGTTTTTGTATTTTTGGGTTAATCATGTCGAATTGAATCCAGAACACCAATGGAAACAGAATAATTATGTAAAACGCAATGCTTTGCCCCATATGATATATTATTTATGAGTGTGGCATTGAAGTGTGTGGTGGAATAAATACGACTCGCACGCTAGTGCACTTCAAAATTAGAACTTTATTCATTTAATATAGAATATTTCGAAGCTGCCTCTTCGACTTATCAAATTTTGACTAATCATAATTAGGGGTTTTTGGAGTCGGAAATCATAATTTCCGACTCCAAAAACCCCTACATACCAATTTTCATTGAAATCGGATAATAAATAAAAAATCTCGTCCGCCATATTAGATCCTCCATCTTGAATTTTGACAATAAAATCATACTCTGCGACCTCAAAAACCTCCAGATAGCAATTTTGAATAGATTCAGACCAGCAATGATAGAACACACGTCAGCCATATCGGAGTCGCTATCTTGAATTCCTGATTTTTTTTTAACAAATTAATGATGTCCTATACCAAAATCTCCCACATACCGATTATAAATAGAATCAGACCCTAAACACATTAACACAGCACATCAAATGAATACTTCTAAAAATATTTCCATGTTCGTAAAAAATCGCATGGACCCTCGGAGAACAGTTTTCCGGTCCCCAAAAGTGTCCCAGTACGCGCCTGCAGAGAAATCAGCACATAGAGATCCGCCAAAATCATAGTAACTGGGAATTTAAAATAACGGATACTCCCTCTGGTGTCTATTTTCGAAACTATACATACGTCCATTGTTTACTTTTCCAAACATTAATGTTTATATGATTCTATACCTAAAACTTGTCGGATCTCTTATAACTGTTGTTATTTAATGAAATTCTTGTTTACCTGGTGAATGTTCTGTTGACTATTGTACGTACTCGAGTGAAAAAATGAGTGATTCAAGTTCAAATCATTATTGTTGTGTACCTTGACTCTTGGCAAACCGATACCATTGTATTGGAACAAGTATTCATCATTTTCAATGAGAAAATGAACGTAACGTTCTGGTGCATACTAATCTAGGATTGAGCGAGTCTATAGACGATGGGCTCTTGAAGAAGAATATATTACCTTTCCAAAATCTTCCTGTATCGTCTGTGGCCAAGAAAAAAAGTGGAAACGGTCCTTCAAAGAGAGTTGAGAGGAAAGAAAAGAGAGTTGAGAATAGAAAAAAGAGATATTATTCAACATACCGAAAAGTATTCATACAGTATGGAAAAAGAGTGACTATATATGTATATCTAGGTTGTTTCCTTTTCGAAACAATAATGTTTATATGATTTTAGCCATTGTACACTTAAAACTTGTCGAATCTCTTGTGATTGTTGACATTCAAGGAAATTCTGGTTTACCTGGTGAATATTCTGTTGACTATTGTATAACCTCCAGTGAAAAAATGAGTGATTCTAGTTCAAATCATTATTGTTGTGTACATCAATGTATCTCTTGGGCAAAACGATCTCATTGTACTGGAATAAGTTTTTATCATTTTCCGTGAGAAAATGAACGTAACATACTGGTGCAGACTAATCTAGGATTGAGTGAGTCTATACACAGACGACGGGCTCTTGGGATCTTGAAGAAGAAAAATGTTCCTGTATAGTGACCAAGAAAAAAGTTAAAAGGAGAACTTTCAAAGAGAGTTGAGAAGAAAAAAAGAGAGTTAAGAAGATAAAAAAGAGATATTATTCAACATATCAAAGATTATTCATACAGTATGGAAAAAGAGACTATTTATGTATAACTAGGTGATAAGGACACATTTTCACAGCATCTTAATTGTTTTAGACGAAATAAAATAAAATGTTTTCGTTAGTTTTATTTTCAATTCGAACATTCACAAATAATAATGTGTAACATTTCTTCAAAATAATTCATAACAATAATTCCCGATGATTTCACTAAGCTGTCCAGAAACTTCGAAAAATATTTTTTCTGCAAGCAATTCAGAACATACTTTGTCTCCTTCAAAGTGAGTTTTCGCAAATGATATTGTCTTAAGATTTAAATACTCCACTTCAGTAGAGTCTTGAAATTGATAACACTACACAAAAAAACTGGAAAATAATATCAAATGGAAATATTTTAAGAAAAACTCCAAACACAAGTGTATAACCTCTGAGAAAACAGACAAACAATGTACGTATGTCTGGTTTGAATTTTTGCTACTCTGGCGCTGGCATCTAATTTTGAATTCCCAATTGTTAAACAAAATTGAAATTTCTGTCACTTCTGTCAGAAGGAATGCCCTCCCAGTCACAGAGAGTCACTAGTACAGACTTGGATACAATCGGTGGAAACATTGTCAATTTTAAATGGAAATCATCAGCAGGTCTGTACCAATTGTAGGACTAGATACATTGTTTTAGCTTTTTAACGGGATCGAAGAATTTTTTTTAAGGTTAGTATTTACTGAAATTTACCTAATTATTTTAAAATCAACAAAATATATTGCAAAATGTGCACAACTGAAAATACGTTGAATCTTATAGAAAGTTTGAGACAAGTTCCTGCTCTATGAAACGTCTCTTGTAAAGAGTAGAGAAATCGTAAAAAAATGGACAAAATTGCACGTTTATCAAAAAAATTTCTACAACTACAAATGAAATAATGTTTTTGCCACCATCGTCGTTTTTTTTATTTTTTATTTGTTATAATTGAATATGCAGCACAAACATCACCATCTACCTATTTTGTAAATAATTTATTTGAACTGTTCACATTTTTTTTTACTTGTAATCTATCTGAAATGTTTGTTTGTTGTTCATCTGTTTGTAGCTCAAACATTATTGTTTTGACTTGCTACAAATGTATTTTTTTTACATAACGTAGTTAATAAACTATCTATCTATCTATCTACCAGAATGTAATTAGACGCCATTTTTCATTTGACTGAATAACTTCGCAACGCAAAACATTTAAAACAATGCTTATATCAACATTCACTGTAATCTCTCAAATATGCATAATATAAGGACACAGACACGTTCAGTAGTTCTTGGGGGAGCCGCTGGCCGCGTTTTCATGTTTCGAAAACATTTATAGATTCATAGGTAAGGGAAGGCTTAGTGCTTAGTGATCCCGAAAAGTGCTCCGGAGTACTAGTACTGAAGTGCTCCGGAGTACTGAATTGCGCGGGAGCACTTTCCGGGAGCAATCCCGAAAAGTAATGAGCCTTTTAAGGCACTGGTTCAAAAAAGGGCTCGGGAGCACAGTGCTTACGAGCATAAAAGTGCTTTGAGTGCTTTCACGAGCACTAAGCACAGCGCTTTGGGACAGCTCTGTAAGTATCACACATCTTTTGATTATTAACATATTAGTAATGTTTTGTATCATTTCATAGATGTCTCGAAAAAGGAATGAAAACATGCCGAAAGCTTGACAAGTAACAAAACGTTTTCTTCTAATCAGGGCACTGACTTAAAAGATACATCTGACTGCAACCCCAAGACAGTTTCTATATTTATATATAATATATATATATATATATATAATATATATATATATATATATATATATATATATATATATATATATATATATATATATATATATATATATATATATATATATATATTTATATATATATATATAATAATAACATAATAACTTTAAAAATGTTGGAATTTTTTTAGAATTAAACATTTTTCTTACACTTTATGAAATCACCTTACCATAGATAAATTCCTTCAGACCTTGCTTGTTGCAGGATGTTGTAACTTTGTACACGGTGAAATCATCTATTCGTAAAATGGCACATGAAGACATCAACTTCGACAATTGTACATTCATTTTGATCTTGTTTTCCTTTTGACGGTCCGTTTGATTTGGTTTCGAATCTTCATTCGATGTATTTGCAGATTCCTGTAGAAATAAAAATATTAACATATCATGAAGATTGATATAAAGTTGAACATTAATATGGGAAAGCATTCGTAGTGAGCTAACAGTCACACTAACGAAAAATAATCAACATAACTGAATGTGGTGAATCTCAATCTTTCAAAGGAAGATAAAAGGAGATCAAACCAAAACGAAGTCTGGTTGGTATTTTCAGGAACCATAGGATTTATATATTTAATTTCATTCCAGAATTATTTAATTGCTATTTTCATCAATTCCATGATGGAAATTTCCCTGATACATCAGAGAAAATATGTTTTGAATTCCAAAAATAAACTCGGAGCAAACGCGCTTGAACTATGAAAATTTTCAAACATGGAAAAAAATTACATGGGTTTTGTATTAATATTTTAGTGATACTCGGGATCTGGCTAGTAGTGATACTATGACCGCATGCTCAGTCCAAACTAACCTACGGGTCGTGTACGTGGACGAGGTCTACGTTGGGTTAGTTCTTACGTAGGGAGTTCAACGTTGGGTTAGGTTGGTACAGGTACAGGTATATAAATTAGGTAGGATACTCGATTCAGATTCATTTAAAACCCAGGTAAAATCGCAAAATATTGGAGATCAAGCAAGCGGGTGAGATCCGAAATCTTCCATGCTAATAAAAATTCACATATATTGATACTGATATATCGGTAAACGACCAGTGACCCAAAATCATCTATCCGGCCATGAGGGTTGTATAGATCTGATTTCATGCATTTAACCAAACCAGAATGGATCGAAATTGGTGATCAGAGCCGTGCCTCAGGGTATTGCTGATTTATTTGAATGAATGGAGAGTTTGAATGTTTTATTTTAGGCCATTCAACTCTAAAAATTCACTGCTTGGTATTCCTCGGAATTTGGGGTTGGTCCTGAATTTTTTTGTATGTGGAAGTAATTTTCTTGTACGTACGACACAGGAAAAGTACCTTTTGGGCAGCCGCGAATCATTCGTAGCTTTGCAGAAAGGGAAATTATTTCTTTTTCCTTCCGGTATATTACTGAGTAGAGCACGTTTTCTTACCGAGAATTTTGGGGATCAAAACTCGGTAGTTCATTCAAGCGGACTCAGTTTTGTGATTTGGAGCCAGAAAAATCCGCGGTATTTTCAACAAAGGATTTTTAGTGAAGACCGCTAAGTCTGCATACGACGTTGTCGGATATATTGTTCCGGAGAAACAAAATTAGTCCCTTGTCCCACCTAGAGAATAAAAATCCGAAATGACGTTAGAGCCCAAACCCAGCTCTGCGTCGGCATATACAGTGTCACTGTGGATAGCCTGCGCTCCCGGAATGTGGCAGATCTCGCACGAACCAACGTCCGCGGGTCCGACAAAAAAAAAGAGAAAGAAGGCAGCAGCACTAGCTGCGCCTGCCCAAACATCCACCTTCACTGGCTCCGAGAAGGGGGTCTATGGGCCAAACACTTGGCGAACGGACAGGATCTCAGGGAACTCGATATAAAGATATCTCTTATCCAATAACCGTGAGATTACTAAGGCAAGTTGGAGATTCGCTATAATACTGCACCTCCGAGGCAAGGCCAGGGTATGCATTCATGCAAAAGATGTCGACGCCACTCGGCCAGGCTTCTGCCACAGGGACCTGGTAGGGGTGAAGATCAAGGTGCTCGACGATACAAGGAGAATTACACGCGATTTCATAGTGGGCCCCTCACTTCCCATCACACTTTGCGAGGAACCGCGACGCGAACCAAGGAGGTAGGGCATTCTTCTAATTCCTGAGTTCCAGTAACCTAGAAATCCTCAACAGAGGATCAGTGCCCATTTAATTTACGCTCGAACAATAATCGATATCACGTTATGTTCCTAGAAGAAACCTAAGCAGATTACTGACCATATTCTTCTCACTAGGAGGCAATAGCCATGCAGAAAACGGCGGGTATAGGAATCCTAGAGCCACCCGATGGAACCTCTACGGAGAGGAACTGAAGGAAAGGCTCGGGATCATGCCTACACGTTACGGATCGGAGGCGGAAATTGAGACATTTGCAGATTTTCTCAATTCCGCAATCATTTTATCATACGAAGCTAGCTGTCCCTTGGAAAAGGTAGACAAAGCAAGCAAAACCCCATGGTGGAACCCACAAATAGAGCCCCACCGCAAGAAATTCCGTGAACTCCTCAATAAACCCACACAGACCAAACGGCCCATACACTGGGAAGACTATAAGTAAGCAAAACGAGTATTCGAGAAGCACAGAGGGACTCTTGGAGGACCTTCTGCCAAGGTATAAGTACATCCATAGACCTGGGAGCGAGGCTGGAGGTGATTTTTCTGCCTGAAGGCGGATGTACTGCCTCGGACGGGGAGACACTCCAGCACATGCTCTCAGTCCATTTTCCGGGCAGTGACACAATCCACAGCCAACTGTACCACCCAGAACAAAGGTTGAATACAAGATGGCTGCTCGAATTGTAACTTACGAAAGAGTGGACTAGGCCAGTTCCTTTTCACCTTTCAAATCTCCGGGGGAAGATATTTCCAGCCCTCCTACAAAAGGGCATAGATATCCTAATGTCTCATCTCCTGAAGATATTCCGCAGCTGCCTCGCACACGGATACGTTCCTGAAGCATGGAGGACAGCCAAGGTCATCTTCATTCCCAAGCCAGGCAAAAGCATTCAGAGCCATCAGCCTCACGTCTTTTCTTCTGAAGACAACTGAAATGCTGGTGGACAGATACATCTGAAAGGAGGTACTAGAACTGAATCCGCTCAGGACCTCCAGCACGCATAACAGAGTGGCAAGGGTACGGTGACTGCCCTCCATTTTCTCGTCCATAGGGTCGAGGGTGGGCTAGACCGGGGCAGCGCCACCCTAGGTATATTCATCGACGTAGAAGAAGCATTTGACAACATGTCATTTGACTCTATGGCAACAATAATTCACATCCTGTTATCCCAAAGACTAGCTAAAGGAACCCTCAGAAGTAGCTCTAGCGAGGCCAGTAGAGGGATTATGCTGATTTCACGATATCGCCGCATATTTTCGCCGGTAGATAGCGCCACCTTTCCATCGCGTACATCGCTCGATTATGGTATGGTTAGTGTAGTGGTTGGTTCTGCGTTTATGTGTGACGTAATCGAGCTGGATTCAATTGGGAGATAAAGCCACGCGCGCGGACTGAAGAATTATTTATGTGTGTTGAAGAAAGAAAGCGCGGGACGTATGGGTAGGAGAGAAATGGAAAACGTGAAGATTCATACTTCTCGGATGTTGGTGAAAGAAAGCGCGTGGGACATTTGGGTGGGAGAGGTATGGATGGTTTGTCGATGGATGCAGAGGAGCCGTACTGCGAGAATCAACAATCGTGTGCGAGGTAGGGTACAGAAAAAAACATGGCCATCTGTCATTGGAAAGAAAAAATATGGCCGCCTGTCAATGAGTAGAAAAAAACATGTACGTGTCGCTAAAAGAAAAAAACATGGCCGCTTTGTATGTGTCACTGAGAGGAATGAAAAAACATGACCGTCTGTCATAGGAAAAAAAATGCAGCCTGTCACCAAGGAAAAAAAACATGGCTGCCTGTCATTGGAAATAGAAAACATAGCCGCTTTGTACGTGCCACTTGTCATTGATTATAAAAAACATGGGTGCCGATGTTTCAGATCTGTACGAATCATAAAAAAATAAGCACTTCCGGTTTGTAAAAATGAAGAAAACCAATGCTCAATTCGAATTGCCCACGATGATGAGATTGCAAATCCACCAAAATCTCATAAACCAGAAGTGACCACTGACTGAAATCCGATAAGGGAAATTTTGGCATCAAAGTATTCGTCTCGAAGTCAAGAATCATAATTAGACATTTTCCAATGCCGAAAGGGCTCAGGAAGCTAACTTCATTCCTGTTGGAGATACAGCAGCTTGTGAGTACTCTAACAAGACAACTTCTACTGGAGATCATGAAAACAATGTGGGTGGGTAGCATGCATTTTTCAGCAAAAAAAAAATCATGATCTTGAGCTATTTCGACTAATGAAACAATCCCTGTTGGCAATCATCATTGTTGAAATGTCTTCTGAAGAGTACAGACAAAAACTCGAAAAATTCGAAGGAAGCCTTCGAGAACATTGAATCGGGAATATTGAATTCGATCACTGTCACTAATTAACACCATTAAAAAAAACAAAAACATGCTTCTCACATCATTCATTACATAAATCATGAACTAGTTGTGATTTATAATAAAACAGATAGCATTTGCAAACATGCTATCTATGGATGATGCCTGACAAAATCCATTTATGATTTCCTTTACAGTTAAATCTTATTCTCACTTAGCCATGACTTTGCTATATAGAATACATTCCTATAATAATCACATAAGTTCAAAGAGCCCAACATGGCGATTCGATCAGTCACAACTTCCATATGAGTTCGAAGGATTCTAACTCCCTCAGCTACATTTCGATTTCACCTTTGATGATGTTAATTTGCTTCATGTCACTATCGATGAATTGAGTGACGGTTTCGAAATCTTCACAACAAATCGAAACAGGTTCATAATCGCCGGGATAGCTATCGATGTCGTCTTGGAACAAAATCTCCAATATATCATTCAGAATGTAGATGAGGATGGCCCAGTTGTTGGCGGAGAATGATATACGAGAAAAATATTTCTGTTGCAGAATCACACATGGGCTAAAGTCTCTAGCAGGAATAGGACCGCATCGAATTTCGATGCTGAAACTTAGTGGAAATACCAACAAGAACAGATTTTGACTTTCAGCCTTGGTTTCGCACCGGATTAATGCTTCATCAACACCATCGCCATAATTTCGTTGAGCTGTAGCCTCGTATTCGTTCAGGGCTCGATCGTTGTCATCGAAATCACAATCACTATCAAACAATGTTTCGCTGCCTCTAACGTAACTTCTATGGAGAGACATTTTGCTGATGCTGAAACTCAACTGAAAATAGCTTGTTGAATTCGCTTTTATAGCTTCGATCACATATTCATGTTCGAGAGCTCGGTGAGTGAAGGAATCATGATATTTCATGCTTAATTCTTCTACTGTTACACATCCATCACCTACCTGCGATAATGCTGAAATATTCATCTAGGAAAATAGAAGAATTTTTTTTACTATGCATTGTTATAGCTCCACGTTAATGTATCAAATGAACCAGGACTGAAGTGACATTTATGATCATGAGGACATTGCTTTTCCATGAAGATTATTCACATCTGAATACATGATATACGGGGATGGTTTCTTGGGATAATATTTAGATGACATATAATTGTTATTGCCTGCCGAATATCTGATACTACAAACTGGAATTCCACCACGTATCGCTTGTTCTACAAACATTAGCATATCATCGTCATTTAACGATTCCAATTTGCATTTAGTGTATTTCAGCATTGCATCGAATGTAAATCCGGACATTGTGAAGTATCAAGCGCTATATCTGAGCCATACGTTGACATGCATTCATTACGAAATTTTTCAAAAACGTCATACAAAAAATTGAGGTTTGAATATGACCCTCAGTCCGTTAGTTCGAATCGTTCCCATGCGTTTTTCGCATGATTATATTTCTCGTCAGTGATGTGTTCGCCATTACATTTATTGAAGACTGGCTAGACGATTTGGTGTCACACAATCACAAAATTGCACAAGTAACCCCTTCACCACACTTATTCCCTTCACACATACATAACTAAGTTATCATCATCAGTAGGTTAACTAAACTGCGTGTAGTTAACCTACTGATAATGATAAAGTGATGAGGGTGAAGTGAATGAGTGGGGGTGAATGAGTTCGGTCTAAGTCATTCTTCAGTGCATATTTCTCGCGACGTGATGAAATGATATATACTTCCTATATAGCAAAGGTACTTATTTTGATAATCTATTGATGAGGGTAAGGTGGTTTCATTTAATTTATTTATGGAATCTATATAGTCATAGGGAAATACGACCCACTTTCTCTTCATTCAAATCACTGTATGCCTTTTTTCAAAATCTTGCCGCTTCATTAGAGATACAAATTCGTCCAAATATGCTCCCAGAAAGCGGTAAGAGTCAATGAACCGAAATATTGGATATATGTAGCATCATCATACAATGTAAATGAGATATATTTTTACTTATTCACGAGTAAAATACTCAAACGACCCTTTATGCTCGAGATACAATAAAAAAACTAACCGAAAATGACAGCAACTACGAACAATTTTTTAAAATTTAAGTTACATGGAGATTGATGGGCCCAACCCCTGAATTCACCCGAATAATGATTGTGATTGCGGACAATGATATCTTTGTGAAAAATGTCTCACAAATGTGACAAATGGCTGCCTCGCATTTATCTGGTTTTTCAATCATCGGTACAATTGTTTTGATTTTTGCATGAATTCCAACAGCTAAACGCGATATTTCATTCGCAAACTACTCCATGCAAGCCGCCCCCCGATAGCTATTAAAAAACGACACCGAATCATCGTATTCTCATTTTACATAGTAGCCCGCACTGTAAGCAACATGTTTTTGATATTTACCCTTTTTGCTCGACACTGTATTATTTTCATTTTTTCAATAGACATTGAAAGTCCGCATAAATAACGAAAGAAGCTGCTTGTTTGTATGTAAAATTTTTGAAATCAACATGTTTATAATTTGGAAATGTCATGCTCCCTCAATTTTTTCTGTTCATGAAAATAATTCAGACATATTTCGCACAAACATTTCTTGTATTCATATTCATTCAATTGAGACGATACTAATCTTGACATGTCTTTAATCCAGCAATAGTGGCACTTGATATCTGATTCATCTTCATCAACTAGAGGAGCATCAAAATCACGTACCGCGCCTCAGGTTGCTTATTTTCTGTAAAACATAACGGCACTACTGTGTAAAATGATGTTTCCTTAACCACGTTCAATTCTAAAGCATAGACATTCACCGATATTATTTAATATTTTGAAATTTGTGTTATAGGCATAAGTGTTTCGAGATTAGTTGTATTCAAGACAGTACTATAATGCGGATATGAAGCAGGGTTATTTAAATTATTTTTGCTGGAAATAGAGCGCTTACGCTGAATCGATATGTTCGGTATTGACACATGCTCGTTTTTTTAATTTAATTAGGTAATTCAATGAAGGACGAACCATTTCCCATTTCCATTTTTTATATTCACCTCCATTTTATTTTATCTTTTAATTTGATCATACACATTGTCGCAGAACCAACGTTGTAAATCCGCCGAAGTATCAATCATTTCAAATAAATTTTTTTGTCCCCTTCCGAATTACTCTCAAGAAACACTTACATTAACCTTCATCATTGGAAATTCTCGTCTTATTTTAAATAGTATGAAGGCATCCTTCAAAAATTGCCCCAAGTCTTCATGGCGTAAATGATACCAGTTCTAATTCTGGTGTGAAAACTCGATACGACATTTTCCCTCTTGACTCAATTTTTCAATTTTAATTCCGCAAAACCCCCCAATATGTCTGGCTTGAATTAGTTTTTTAAAATACTTAAAATGACCGACATTCGTTTGAAGTTTTCTCGAAACACCTATGGGTGATTTATTTTTACGAATTTCTCTATTACAGATTCCAATGTGTTCATTCAATCGTTTCATCCATACAAACCCATCCCTACTATTGAATGTATCCAAATTTTTTTTCACTGGGAATGATAACACGAACTGCTGCGGTGCTGGTATTTAGAGAGGAGCTGATGAATAACTGATGCTTCAACTCAGTAGCTTGTTTAATTAATGTTTTTCCCTCCCCAACCATCGCGCATAAATTACGTGACTGGTAGTTATCAGTAATTTTTGCAAGTTCTCATAACGGATATGAATTTTATGTCATTGTTGTCGAAAAATAATTATCAGGTTTCATTTCCTGTGTTTGTAAATAATTGGTTTTCTGCGGTTTCTGATATGTGCTGAATTATCACATTGACAGGAAACGTCGTTTTATCTGTGCCACAGATAAAAAAATATTTATCGAATCAAATGAAAGTTGTGAATATATATTAAGAGTTTTATTCAACTGGCAAAAAGGTGATTTTTCGCTATATAGTCTTTACGAGAATTTTCAATAGTATATTGAAAATACAAGAGATAATTAATATTTTTAGAAGCATCTTCTTCACTAGATCAGATTAGATTATATTTTTCATTGGTCAAACTATTACACCTTAGTGTAGTTACATTTGAAATATTATAGTTATAGTAAGACAGTGTATGATTAGCATAAATTGTATACACAAAATAAATAAATAAATACATAAGTAAAACAATAAATGATTAATATAAATTTTATACGATACGAGCACGAAATAAATAAATACATAAACATACAATCAAAGATATAGAGGTGCATAGAGACAGAACACATTGACAATAATCATTCGGTAAAGCTGAAGTCAGACGTATCATAGTAGGCATTCTCTGGTAGTTTTTTTTTTAATTTCCTCTTGAAATTAGTGAATGTTTCTTTTTCATTGTGGAAGTGAGTTGTAAAGTGGTATGTATGAGTTATATCTCCTTGTCATTTCTAGTCTTTGGTTTGGTGCTCTAATATTTTCTTCGTTTCTAGTATTATAAGAATGGTTGTTTCCATTTGGAGTATACTTTTGAGTTTTCTCGAATGTGTATTAAATTGCAGTACATTACACATGATGATGGAGTTAATATATTGAATTTCACAAACCAATGCTTACAGCTCTTCATTTGAACTGTTCCAGCTAAGGCTCTGATTGCTCGTTTTTGAATGGTAAATATTCTCGGGATATGAATAGATGTGCCCCAGTTTATCAATCCATAAGTTGAAGAACTATGAAACATTGCATGATAAGCGGTATGGGCAGCTTCATTACCACTTTATTTTCTCATCTGTCTGATTGCATAGACCTTGCTTGATAGATTTTTCGCAATTTTATCAAAATGAGGTTTCCAAGTTAACTTTGAGTCAATAGATATGCCGAGACACTTTACATTATATGGGGGAGAACATAACTGATTGGATATTGCTTCTATTCACACCTAGGATATTCGCATTGAACCACTCTGTTGCTTCCTAAATAACGTGCTTTTCTAATTCATAAGATTTTTTATCCTTGTTTTTCCAATTGGCGAAGGTGATGTCATCGGCGAATAGCATTGTAAACGTTGTCATTGAATTTGGCAAGTCATTGATATAAATCAAGAAAAGTAGTGGCCCAAGGACACTACCTTGTGGAACACCATTCAAGATCGTTTGCATGCTACTGAGTTCTTCATCGTATAATAAGCATTGCTTCCTCTCGTTCAGATATGATGTAAGTAGATTGTGTGCCACACCTACAAAGCCATAGTATCTCAGTTTTTCAGAAATATCCTTAGAGACACAGTCGAACGCCTTGCTCAGATCCAAGAAAATGCCAAGTGTTGATTCTTTGCTTTAGAAGACATCAGTTATGTAATTAACTGATTCGAGCACTGCTTTCGACGTGTTTCTCCGTTTCCCGAATTCAAACTGTCTGTCAAGATGTTTGTGTGCTCTAAATAATAAATAATTCTTATTGCTTTAATTTTTTCAACATTTTTTGCAATGACTGGAAGTAGTGCAATTGTTCTGTAGTTTGAGGGAAGATTGATGTCGCCATTTTTCAAAATAGGAATTATTTTCGCAATTTTTAGTTTGGATGGAAATACGCCAGTTTTCAAAATCAGGTTGATAAGTAAATGGTAATCGGTTGCAATAGCGCAGATAGATTTTCTTTATACATGACCACCGAGTGGTTGTAAGTATCAAGCGATCCGTAGTTTTTTAGGGATTTGATGACTTCTTTCACCTCTGTACTATCAGACAGAAATGCATTGGGTTGACGGCATTGCATGGAACTTGTTGAAGATAGTTTGAAAATTAATTATGGGGTATGCTTATTTGATTATTCATATCACTGGCTACGTTTATAAAGAAATCATTGAACTGTTTTGATGTGAGCCAAGATGCTATTCATGCAATTATTACTACTTATGTTTTTATCTATGAGTTGCCAGATAGTTTTTTGTTTATTGTTTGATTCATTCAGGTGTTTCGTCGACCGTTCTCTCTTTATTTTCATAAGTAATAGTTCGTATTTATATTTTTTCGATTTTAATTCTACCTTTAGTTTTTTGTTATTATTAAACAGTTTCAATTGATCGTTCAGTTTATGGATTTCATTTTTTGCAGCAATTACTTCTGGATATGAGTAAATGCTGGGGTCACTTTTGGAATTCATCCTGAGTTTCATGGGAGGAAATGAAACTTCCATATGGTGGTTCAGGATGTTATAGAATACTCGGATCATCTCATTTGTCTCACGCTGTTCATAGAGTTCATTCTAATTTTCTAATGCTAAGTTATTATAGAATAGAGTTTTGTTGGCAACATTTTTATTCAAAATAATCTTATATTTTGATGTGGCTTCTTGTTCCATATTGATATTGAGAATTTGAGAATAGTGGTATGATAAATGAAAGTCAGAGATTGTGGCTGCATTGACCTGAAAATTTGTGAACATGTTGTCGATGCATGATTTCGAATTAATATGGATTCTAGTGTAGCCCAAAATTCGTTTGGATATGCCGAAAGATGAGAATAGTATATATCACTGCTCTATTACCTGCAGACTTCAGGTGTGTAAGGTGGTTGACAGACTCCCACTTTTTGGCATCTTGCTCAGTTTGAACTTGAAGGATGGGTTTGAGTTTGTAATTACATATTTCTTCTGGCATGGTTATGGAAAAGACGTCCAACTTGATGTCGTTTACTTTAGTAGTAATCATCATTCTCCAATCGGAACTATTGCATTCATGTTTGATCTTTCGTATCGAAACAAACTGCTATACAAGGTGTCCCTGGACTTCCCCTTCTCCTCTCGTGAATGTATAGATGATGTCAAAATATCACCAGTACTTCATATAACTTTTGTTCCTAAAAGCCTTCGTTAGCAAGTTACGGGCCCTCAAAGTTACAAAATGAAAAATGTTTTTCTTTGATAACTTTCGAAGTGAATATTCAAAATCATCTGAATTTTGGTGATTGACTGAACAAATGAATTCCTTCGATGAGCTTTCATGCAGGAGTCAGTTGTTTTGCTACAAAGTCAGGAACGGACTACCCCCGATGGTCCACACCCCAAAACTTTGAAATGACTGGGATTTGTCAATATGTTTTAACAAAACAAGGTTACCCGGACAATTTCCTGAATAAAAGTACTCGTGTGAAAAATACTCGGATGTGTGAGAATCATCGAAAAATAAGCTCTCCCGGTTTGTAAAAATGGAGATAGAGCAGAACTAATACTCAACTCGAATTGCCCGCATCGAGGAGATTCCAAATCCACCAAAATCTCATAAACCTGAAGTGACCACTGATTGGAATCCGATAAGGGAAATTTTGGTATCAATGGATTCGTCTCGAAGTCAAGAATCATAATTAAGCATTTTCAAATGCCGAAAGGGTTCAGGATGCTAACTTCGTACCTGTTGGAGATACAGCAGTGTGCGAGTACTCTAACGAAATAACTTTTATTGGAGATCATGAAAAAGAAAAGTCGGGGTGGATAGCATGCATTTTTCAGCAAAAAAGGAGTGTTGTAACCTGGGACCTTCAGATCTTCTTCTGAAGAATACAGACGTAGAGTTTAAGAATTCGGCAGACGCCTTCGGAAACTTTCCAAAGATATAAAATTTTACAAAAAAAAAAGTTGTGAAATAATTCGGCAAGTTGAGTGTGTGGAACTTGGAAAAACGTAATATACCACAAACATCATATCAATGCGACGCATTCAACCCCCAGCACATTCAACCCCCCTTCTCCTGAAAGAAATTTTCCTGCTGCTCTCGGCGATTCTTTATTAAATGTTATATATCAATGTCCCTCATGAAGTTCAACATACAGGGTGTCCATGGACTTCCTCTTTTCCTCTCGGGAATGTATAGATGGGGTCAATATATCACCAGTACTTCATATAACATTTGTTCCTAAAAGCCTTCGTTACCAAGTTACGGGCCCTCAAAGTTACAAAATGAAAAATGTTTTCCTTTGATAACTCTCAAAGTGAATATTCAAAATCATCTAAATTTTGGTGATTGACTAAACAAATGAATTCCTCCGATGAGCTCTCATGCAGGAGTCAGTTGTTTTGCTACTAAGTCAGGAACGGACTACCCCCGATGGTCCACACCCCAAAACTTTGAAATGACTGGGATTTGTCAATATGTTTTAACAAAACAAGGTTACCCGGACAATTTCCTGAATAAAAGTACTCGTGTGGAAAATCGATCGGAGCAACGATTTTTGATAAAAATGCATTTTGTTCGGCAACATCCAACCTGAGATGTCTACCATTACTCGAAAAGATTAATTTGTAATGAAAATAGAAATGATAGGTACAATGTTCATAACGAATTTTCATCATGCAAACACGTTTACCTTACAAAACTCATGGTGTAAATAATCAATCGCAAGCCTCAAGAGCAAACAGAAATGCAAAATCCGCTACAAAAACTGCTCGATATGACCCCCGTCTCTCTCAATACATTTTCTTAGTCGGCGCAAACACCCTCTCTGCACTTGAAATAGCATGCCAGGGTCGTTTCGTATGGCTTCACAATGTAATGTAATTCTATTCAACAAGGCATCTCTGGTGTGAATAGGTGTAGCATAAACGAGGCTTTTTAGATGCCCCCACAGAAAAAAATCCAATGGATTTAAATCCGGAGACCACGGTGGCCATGAATTTGGCCTACCTCTACCAATCCATCTATTGGGAAAAATCTGGTTCAGATGGTCCCGCACAATCAAACGCGAATGAGGAGGAGCGCCATCATGCATAAACCACATATCTCTTCGGGTTTGCAATGGAACATGTTCCAAAAGTCCATTCAAATCATTCTGAATGAACTCCAAATAACGTTCTCCATTCAATCGGTCATGTAGAACGAGTGGTCCTATAAGATGGTTTCCTATGATACCAGCCCAAACATTCACGTTGAATTTCCGTTGGTGTTTGGTTTGCAAAATCCCATGGGGATTTTCTTCGGCCCATATGTGGAGATTAGGGAGTTGATTACTCCATCTCTACTGAAACCTGCTTCATCAGTGAATAAAACTCGAGTAATAAAAGTAATATCTTCTCTTTGCTTATCCAGGAACCAATTGGCATATTCCAGTCGTGCTGGAAAATCTTCAGGTGTCATGGCATGTACCTTCTGGATGTGATATGGGTGGAGCAGTTGTTCCCTAATTATTCTATGAATAGTGGACTTGGATGTATGGAACTGTTCTGATAGGTTTCTGATGCTCATTGAAATATCATCAGCGAGAGCTTCCAACATATTTTCCTCCAATACAACGGTACACACAGCCCTAGGAGCGCCCTCACCACCTCGTTTGGGCAAAACTGAACCTACAATAATATCGAAATAAAACAACAGGCTACAATTAATTATCCATTAGACATACCTGTCTCTCTCAAGCTGCGATCGACACGCTCGAACGTTTCTCTTGCCGGTAATGTTCGATTGGGAAAATGCTCGGCATACAGACAACGGGCTTCTGCAGCATTATCAAATGCTCGTCCATACAATGTATGCATATCTGCATATTCGTTGAATGTAAACTGTTCGGCCATATCAAAACACTTCAAACTGTCCTATTAGAATATTGACAATACAATGACAACGCACCACTCAACAAAACAAAATCGCATTCCAGTTGTCATTTTTTATCCACACTAATTTTATTTCTTTCTCCAAGGTGTTTTTGTCAACATCTGTGGAAAAAATGAGACATACATTTATTCACCGGATATTCGTCACCTATTCATGTGCAGCCGTTTCTGTAGTTTATTCGTTTGCTTTTTATTAGTGATGTCTTCCGATGTTCGCTTTTTCAGCTAAATTTATCTTCGGGTTAAAGATTTCCTCCCACGAAATTATACCCATCAGTGAAGCTCCTCAAATTTAAGCTGTGAATACGAATTTGCAACATCCAAATGTTGAGTTTCATGAGATTCAGATAACACAACACGAAACGTGCTTATTCCACGCGTACATACAAAATATGGACTGAATTCGATATTTCATAGTGGAGTAGCTTGTTAGTTCAAAAACACTACAAATCTACATAACTTGATATTTCATTCGAAAAAATATCTACATTGTGAATGAAACTTTCAACTAGGTACTGTACTTTTTGTTTACGACTTTATTTTAGCATATTTTGTATTATCCCTGTTATAAATGTTGTTGAATGAACGTTAGCATTAGTATTTCTTCTGTGAAAATTTTTCATTTCAAATAATGGTGGACGATCGGGTGTGATGTCGTCGGGTAAAACTGCATTTTTATTAAGAATCGTTGCTCCGATCGACTTTCCACAAGAGTACTTTTATTCAGAAAATTATCTACGTAACCTTATTTTGTTGAAAACTATTGAAAAATTATCTGTCATTTCAAAGTTTTGGGGGTGTGGACCATCGGGGGTAGTCCGTTCCTGACTTAGTAGCAAAACAACTGACTCCTGCATGAGAGCTCATCGGAGGAATTCATTTGTTTAGTCAATCACCAAAATTTAGATGATTTTGAATATTCACTTTGAGAGTTATCAAAGGAAAACATTTTTCATTTTGTAACTTTGAGGGCCCGTAACTTGGTAACGAAGGCTTTTAGGAACAAATGTTATATGAAGTACTGGTGATATATTGACCCCATCTATACATTCCCGAGAGGAAAAGAGGAAGTCCATGGACACCCTGTATGTTGAACTTCATGAGGGACATTGATATATAACATTTAATAAAGAATCGCCGAGAGCAGCAGAAAAATTTCTTTCAGGAGAAGGGGGGTTGAATGTGCTGGGGGTTGAATGCGTCGCATTGATATGATGTTTGTGGTATATTACGTTTTTCCAAGTTCCACACACTCAACTTGCCGAATTATTTCACAACTTTTTTTTTTGTAAAATTTTATATCTTTGGAAAGTTTCCGAAGGCGTCTGCCGAATTCTTAAACTCTACGTCTGTATTCTTCAGAAGAAGATCTGAAGGTCCCAGGTTACAACACTCCTTTTTTGCTGAAAAATGCATGCTATCCACCCCGACTTTTCTTTTTCATGATCTCCAATAAAAGTTATTTCGTTAGAGTATTCGCACGCTGCTGTATCTCCAACAGGTACGAAGTTAGCATCCTGAACCCTTTCGGCATTTGAAAATGCTTAATTATGATTCTTGACTTCGAGACGAATCCATTGATACCAAAATTTCTCTTATCGGATTCCAATCAGTGGTCACTTCAGGTTTATGAGATTTTGGTGGATTTGGAATCTCCTCGATGCGGGCAATTCGAGTTGAGTATTAGTTCTGCTCTATCTCCATTTTTACAAACCGGGAGAGCTTATTTTTCGATGATTCTCACACATCCGAAACATCGGCATTCATGTTTTTTCTCTACTCAATGGCAATACAAAGCGGTCTAGTTTTTTTCTCTCAGTGACAGGCGGCCATATTTGTTTTCTAATGACAGACGGCTATGTTTTTTTCTCTTAGTGACATATACAAAGCGGCCATGTTTTTTTCTCTCAGCTACACGTACAAAGCGACCATGTTTTTTCTGTACCCTTCCTCGCACACGTGGAGGGTCTCGAAGGTTGATTCTCGCAGTACGGCGCCTCTGCATCCATCGACACCCTTTCCATCTCTCTCCCACCCACGCGCTTTCTTTCTCCAACATCCGAGCAGCATGAATCGTCACGCTTTCTATATCTCTCCCACCCATACGTTCCGCGCTTTCTCTCTTCACACATCAAATCATTTTTCAGTCCGCGTGCGCGACTTCATCTCCCAACTGAATCTACCTCGATCAAGTCACTCATAAACGCAGCCCCAACCGCTACACTATCATTTCTCTCCCACCCATACGTCCAGCGCTTTCTCTCTTCAACACCCAACAAGTGGCAAGCCACCATCATCGAGCGATATACGCGACGTGCAAGGTGGCACCATCTAGCGGCGAAAATGTGCGGCCGACCAGTTGGCTAGACAAGATGCAAAAAACTCAACGATTGGACCAGAACCAATACTAGGAGTGTCTAGATCATGGAGCATCTCAACCATGAAGGAAATAATGGAAGTAGAATTCCAGGTAACATGGGAAGAGGCTCCTGGCATGACACAATCGAAACCCCAGATCGAAGGCCCTTCTCTAAGAGGGCCAAACTATGCTCACACTAAGCAGAAAGGAAATCAGAATAGTAGTAGGGCTTCTCATGGGGCACTGCCATCTAAACAAGCACCTCAACATTATCAGGGATGATACTGAATGCAGGTGCAGGTGCTTGGAGGATGAGGTGTCAGCAAGCCACATCCTCACGGAATGCCCAGCAGTGGCAACAATACGGGAAGTACACTTCGATAGTATCGTTCTGAACCCGGAGAGCATGAGAAAGGTATCGGTTAGAAGGCTGGCCTCCTTCGCTCGCGAAATAAGCATAGGCTACCTCCAAAACTGAACCAATTCCCAGCAGCTGTGGGTGCATAACGGGCCCGATAGAGATGCCTACATACCTCCATTCATGCATCCATTCATGTCCTTTATCTGAACTTTCCTCCGGGTTGTCACACTGCCGCTTACGTAGATGATCTGGCCCTAGTGATCAGAGCGGAAACCGTAATTCTAATAGAAAGCTTTGCACTAAATTATTCCATGATATCTATAATCCCCGCAACTCACCCCGTAGTAATGATTTTCTTCCATATCCGGTCGCCTTCCCCATCTTCCAGAATTTCCAAAGTTATTTCCTGTTGCTCTCGTATAGTTTTCCTTCGACCCATTGGCACTCGACAAAATTTCCAAATTTTGGAACATATAACTTCTAGATCCCGAAAACTCACTTTTGATACATATTGCCGACTTGCTTCAGGCGCGTCGAGCGTCAAGCGAGTAATACGCGGTCACATCGCGCTCTCGTGCTCGAAACCTTTGAGAATCCGCGACTAACTCATATGAATTTCCGTGACAAATTCTCTCCGTGAGATACGTCTCAAAACCAAGGCACGCCATCCCAGAACTACTTTTTCAAGTGGCTGAAAATAGTCGCCTCATTGCGTAGGAATACAATTTTAACTCCGATCTTTGCATCTTAGCATTATCCTAAGTCAGCAGAATCGCGAGTTTGAGACTACCCGTGATAAACTGAAATCCATTGTCAATATCTCCAGACGACATATCCGCTGTTTATAACATTACAAGATAACAATTCTGACGCACCAATTTCGATGCAAATATAATCTTTGTCCGTGTGAAAAGGCACGATTTTCCTCAATAGGTAACTAAAATTCCTAAATAACTGAAATATAAACTGTTTCGTCACTGTTCCTCATGAGACATCATTCAATTTGAAAAAAAATAGAACATACCTCACCCTGATACTATTACTACAATAAATATAACAGGGTGTTACTCTGTTTTCAAGATTTAACTTTTTACTTTCCTCAATATATTCATTTAACATAGTCGTTATTTTCTCTTTGTTAAAATCAGCAGAAGTAATAAATTCATTTGTTGTCGATGCTACCAATAACAATGACTTCTTCCAATAACAGAATTCCTCTGTTGGTGAAGGTTCCTCGCTATGGCCATGCAGCACACTCATTGCATTTTACTTCCATGATAGTTTTTTCAGAAGTATTTATAATACATTGTACATTATAAGTGTTTACTTTAATCTTGTGTTCCGATGTAATTTTTGCCTTTAGTTCGCACAGGGATTGCTGTTGCCTTAGTTGTACATAACAATAGCATCATCCCCGTAATTTTGTTTGCCAGATCTGTAATAAAAAAGTACACTTAAGAGAGTACGTTGGGCAAAATTTCATTAATTACATCGATATAACTATTTTACATACATTTATCTCATTCTCGTACTATAGGAACCATTTTTATTATCAGTCAATTTAATGGAACCAATATAAAGATAACTTAAATTACTTTACATATTTCTATATAGTACTTTTTCCAATCTAAATCTTTTTACTTCAATTAGTTAGGCAGAAGAACATAAAACGGAAAGATAGATTTGAGAATTTAATTATTGATTATGAAAAAGCCATCAATCAAGTGTTAAGCCACGTAATTACAGAGAAACTTTTCTACGATACAAAACAACGTAACATTCTTGATAAACAGTAAAGGTCAATATGGACCACATGCTAAACTGAAACAGCTGATAAGCATACGCTCGTTAAATCATACGTTGTTATTGAAGAACCATTAAAAAAGTAAACAAACTCGTAATTCACCCGGGGTTCGACCCGTCTAGACGCCATAAATTCACCGCGTATGACAGTCATTAAATATAACTTTTCCCCGAGAAGGCATAAAATTATGTTTTATATATTTTTATCTATGACAGAAACAAAACAACCCATTAATTATTTTTATTACGACCAGTTGAAGATAATTATAATCGCTAGGCGCGGTTAGACAAATTATCACGTGATCCGATGAAGGGTTATAAAAGCGTGAGTTTCATATCAACAAAGGGCATTCGATGTTCGACAGTGAACTAGAAACATGTCATCCTCAAAAGTTAGGTTAAAAAGTTAGTCGAACTACAGTATCGTACAATAATAATGAGAGTTTCCCAATCAGTGTAGTGAACTTCAGCAAACATAGAAACTCAGCCAATTCAAATCAATTAATTAAAAAAATTTAAATTAAATTCCAAAAATGTTGTAAAAACAAGAGTGCACAGTAACTTAGCCAAATTTCAAAGCTTCCAAAACAGAGATAATAACGGGATTCCGCAATTTCAATGGTTCACCATCACTTAGAAAAACCTTATCTGTATACGAATATACCAGACGAATTAATTAGAATAACCGATTGACGCGGGAGAAAACGAACTGATAATAATAAATTCTAATCTAATTGCCGTTTAAAACTACTCCAGTGAATAAGTGTTAAACAGGGTGAGTCTCATGTTTGTTTTTCTGTATTTATGTTTATGGCAAAAACTCAACCTTTCCAAATGTGTATGTGATTATAAAGTATCTCAATAGTTTCAAGACTACAAAGATCTCAAAAAGAGAATTATTGTTAGCCGTTTGTAGCAATTGATTTCAAGATTGTTCTTTTAGTAAAATTATTTCTATTGTGAAGCCCATTGCAGAATTATCTGCCAATACGCTACATTAGTTTTCATTGTATGAATATTGTTGCCTATCATTCGTTCATAGACGATTGAGAGAATTGTGTGTCAATTTTTATTAAATATATATATATACATTCTTAACTTTTATGAGTGCATTATTATGTTATTAAATCATTGTTTGGTTCGAATCTTTCTGAACGGTAGTACTTCCTGAATAAACAGCCCATGTTCCGGTATTGAAAGAAAGGATATTGATATTTGTAGACCGCTCCATATATCATATCCGGTTCGACTATATTCAGATAGTCGATGCTTTTAATACTGTTTTTCCAACCTAACGAATAACGTCTGGTATTACAGGTGTGGTGGGTTAGTTCCCAACACCCCGTAGTCAGGGCAAAACAATTGGTGGTCAGGTGTGTGGTTTTCACAACACCCTGTATAGTCCAGCTTATAACATTGATGTCAGGTGTGCGAGTAATAATTGAGGAAGTACATTAACGCATATATGATATTTTCCACAGAAAAAAAGTGTCAAACAAAAATTGAAGTTGAATTTTTTTTAATAAATATTTTATTTTTTATTTTTACAAATAAGTGTCAGTGAAAAAAAAAGACTAATTTGAACAGAAGTAAATGAGTAGAAAAATTGTGAAAATAGTTTAGTATAATATCGTTGTTATTTTGCAAGCACGATATTGAGAAAATAAATATAATAGCGTTTATACCGATCAAAAACTCAGGAAGTATTCGAAAAGGCAATTGAAGTTTTATTTTCAATCAATGGAGATTTTTATCAAAATAATTAAATCATGGAAACTCAGACAACAGTGCCGAGGGTTAGGTATGAACCGCAAATTAGTATCACTTTGGATAATATTCCTTTTTATAATGGTACCACAGAAATCAAAGATTTTATTCGTGAAATTGAGGATTTGGCAGCTGTAGCAGAATGGACAGACAGTCAAATAAGTTCTATAGTTAGATTAAAATTGAAAGGAATAGCTAGATTATTTATTGAAGCAGAAGATGAATTACAAAATACCGACAACTGGCAATTAATTAAAAAGGAATTATTGAAGCAGTTTAGCAAATTGAAATTACCTGGAGAAGCACAAAAGAATTTTGAATTTTTATCAAGAAAATAATGAATCAGTTAGGAATTTTTCATAAGATTAAAGATATGTGCAGCGAATATAAGGTACCTCACAGGAAATAATAGAATTGACAATGTATTAGAGCAAAAAATACGAGCAGGATATTTTGGTTCAATTTGCCATTGATTGTTAGATCCTGTTAGAAAAAGTTTTATCTGAAAGTCCTGTCAGTTTAGAAGAAGCCATCACATTAGCAGAAAAAAGAAGAATTAATTGAGCAAATTACGAATACACCGAATATGAATTTCAGAACTTTCAATGCGAATATAATATTGTGCACAAATTGTAACAGAAAAGGTCACACAGCAGGAGATTGTTTTATGAAAAATTGCGTATGCCTAACATGTCAAGAAGTAGGACATATGTCATATCGTTGCCCAAATAGGAATATTTTTCAAAATAAGAGATTCAAGGAGTCAGGAAAATGGTTTGCCAACTACGCTAAAGGAAAACGATTTAAAAAATATGGAAAAATGAATAAATATAGAAAAGAATTTTCTAACAATTCGAAAGAAAATAGATTTCGATCTCAGGGGCACAGGAATGAACGAGGACATACAGGAAATGGTTTTTTAAGAAAAAATTAAAACAGGGGGGAACAGTAATGATCGAGAAATGGAATGGCAGCTTCAACAAGCCCCAGATGAAGGCTGCAAGAAAAACTATTTAAATAGTGAGAGGCAAGAGGAAAATATACTAATCGACGATGAACAGAAAAAAGTAATTAGTTTGGTAGCAGGAATTTTGAGGCATATATCCATAGATATGAGATCCCAAGTGTCAGTGGTTCATATAAATATTGTCAGAGGTATGAAATTAAATTATGATTTGCCGTATCACCTCAGAAAAAGACAAGGAAATTTCACTATTATATTGGCTCGGTTATATTGCCAATCAAAGTAAAGAGAAAAATTATTGAACATGAATTTTAATAGTTGAAAATGATCATCGTAGTACTGAAATAACACTGGGATTAGATTTTTACGAAAATTGACGTGCAAATTGATTGAGAGAAAATCAAATGTATTTATCAGGGAAATTATCGAGTTGAAGAAGAAAATCCAACACATATGCCAAACGAATCGGGATGACGAACAGAGAAAGTTGCAAAATAGATTTGAAGAAGTAGAAAACGATTGAGAGATGTCACGATCAGGATGAATGTTTGGGATGAATTCTGGAGAAAAATTAGATTGAAGAAGGAAAGCGCGCCCAAAGCAATCCGCGAAGTGTTATCAACAGATTTTCATGTCATGAAACGAGATCTGCCGTCTCGAATCAAATAGAGATATCAGGGACCGGTGATTTAATTGTGACACCAGGTTTAGAAAAACAGTTTCAAAGATGTCAGCGACTGGTGATTTAAAGGAGACGCTAGTCTGCAAAGAAATAGTTGAAATTGAAGAATATGGAAAATCGTCTGGAAAAGAGAAAAGCGAAACATGCGTTTAAACGAGCAACAAGAGAGAGAGATGAATTTGAACAGTGCCACATATGGAAAATGGAAAAAACGACGCACCCTGTACATTAGGACCGATAGTCACAAGTGACAGTCGACAAGTGGGAATGCATACGTATAGGTACGAGCATTTCCTGCCTAAAGAAACGGAGAGATGTAACGGAACATTGCCCATACAGCACTACAGCGAGGATGAAGAAAAATTATAGTCAGAAAATGGAAAAAGTTGGTATGAAAGCTTTTGAAAGTGAAAATATTCCCGAAAGTAGCCAGACATATTCAGGAAGAACGGAAATTGCAACAGTTAATGCATCAAGGAATCAAGGGAAGGTGATCGATGTAAAAAAAAGGAAATCATTGGAAGATAGTTTAGAGATAGATACGAATCACCCACGGGAGATGCTCTATCCACCAGGAAGTGGAATCTGCCAAGCACCTAGGAATAACAGTCGCCAAAGATAAGATTTTTCTACAGTCGTAAATCACAAGGATGAAAATGTCTTGCCTAAGGGGCAAAATTCTACCGCCCAGATTTTTGAATGTATATAAAGTTCAAGCAAAAGTATAGTGAACTCCGAAGATACGAAATTACGAAGTATTGCAGAAAATGGATTTTTAACGCCGAGAAAACGAAGCATAGGAGAAGATTTTAATATAGATACGAAAGTAAAGAAAGAAATAAACCCCGAAGTGAAAAAGATTAGAACTTTAGCCAGACAGAAAGGAAAATCTAATTTAAAAAAGACATCGCACGTTAATTTTGAAATCCAACCAGTGGAAGAAACAAAAAAAAAATCCAATAATATCCGCTGATCGATTCAACAAGTATATGAATGGAAGCGTTCGACATGCGACACAAGAAAATGAGGTAAAATTAAATCAAGTTTTAGTTCAAACTCAAGAAAATATGCCAGATGAATTACCAATAGTTGATGCCGAAAATATAGGAAAATGTCAGCCAAGTGAAATGTCCAAAGAAAATGAAGAAAGCATTTCTGAAAATAAATTCCCCCTTACACAACCCATGACACGCGGCACTGTTCAAAGAACACCCATGAAAAATTTGGTTCAATCCTTTAGATATCAGTAAACAAGAAAATTTTCAGTATGCACCAGAATGTAGGAACGTATATATAGTATGGTAATTATTATATTTTTAGCAGACTGCAAAAGACGCAGAAAAATTGAAAAAAATCCCTGAAGGTTAATTTGCCGAAACATATTTATAGCTACGAGGAACTTGTAAAAATTGGAATGAATAATAATACGAAATGCCCCGATACTTTAATGGAAAAACGGGACTAAATTGATTGTATCATAGTACGGGAACAAACTGAAAAAAATTATATAAGGGAATCAACGCAAAACGGGAAACGCAAACAGAGACAATTTTATCAAGTGTTCTGATGTAAAATAATGATAGTAAATTCCCCGGAATATTCAAGCAAAGCTATTTTGAGACGGATATAGTTCAGTACAGGTCATAGAAAAAACGAAGAATGGTCGACAGAACTAGAATAAAACACTGTACGGATTACAGGCTATAAAAACCACAAACGCGATATGTTATGAAAATTAATGCAAATAGAACAGTTATAGAATATCGAATCGCCGAGTTACATAATACAGAGAAATAATATAATCACGATTTTCGGAAAATGGTTTAAGGATTTGTAGAATATTCACACTAGAACATCGCGACGTTTACAATTGTACAGTACCTAAGTAAAAATAATGATAAAATTTACTAACCGCGCATATATGGAAGGTTTTGATAGGAATATCGTGGACTATTATTGTTGAAACCCAAGAAAATATCTCTGAAAAGATAGCAGTGGACAATCCAGCATGGCGAAGCGAAATTATGAGACCAGCAGAATCGAGAGCATTACGAATTCACAGCATGGCTGAAGTTCAAGCACTCCGCACAGAATTCAGTAAACACCATTCACAAAACAAATCACCTGTGTTAATGGTACCGCACAAATAGGAGTCCCAGGAACGAAGATTTTTAAACGAATGAATTACCACCGTTTGGCCACCGAAAACCGAATACCATGTACGACATTATGCCAAGGAATACACTTGTCACCGAACCAGAAAACACAGGCTGTGTTATCTGTCTAGCCCCGATACAGACTAATTATCACGGATCACTGGCTCGAAAATCGTATGGAAGGCCCTACAATCCCCAAAAGCCAGATGGTTAGAGAAGATAAATAAGGAACAAATCGTCCCGTATCGCTGTACGTAGCAGCGGCGTAGCAGGAAAAATTCCCAGAGGATCCAACGGATAGAGTCAAATTGATGCCCACCGGAATAGAAGTGAGAAAATCCCCTCGTTGAAGAAGGCGAGTACATACCCTTACAGTATGGAAATTACCCCATGGAAGAAAAAGACTTTATTGTGTGTTTGCATGATTATTTGCATGTTATTTTTAAGAAAATTAGAATTAAGTACTGAGCAGTGAGGTTAATAAATTTGGGGATAGATTATAATTATCCTCTAGAAGATGTAAACAGTAATCTATTGTAATTGTCAAAGCAAGACTTATAAAATTTGTCGCTAGAATAGGATTACACTTCAGAAAGTTAAAACATTTTTGCTTATTGTTGGTGAAAGAGATGTTATTTGAAAAAAGATTTGAGTTTGTCAAAGCTTTTTTGTAGAGGGTTGGGTCGATTGTTAAGCCACGTAATTACAGAGAAACTTTTCTACGATACAAAACAACGTTACATTCTTGATAAACAGTAAAGGTCAATATGGACCACATGCTAAACTGAAACAGCTGATAAGCATACGCTCGTTAAATCATACGTTGTTATTGAAGAACCATTAAAAGAGTAAACAAACTCGTAATTCACCCGGGGTTCGACCCGTCTAGACGCCATAAATTCACCGCGTATGACAGTCATTAAATATAACTTTTCCCCGAGAAGGCATAAAATTATGTTTTATATATTTTTATCTATGACAGAAACAAAACAACCCATTAATTATTTTTATTACGACCAGTTGAAGATAATTATAATCGCTAGGCGCGGTTAGACAAATTATCACGTGATCCGATGAAGGGTTATAAAAGCGTGAGTTTCATATCAACAAAGGGCATTCGATGTTCGACAGTGAACTAGAAACATGTCATCCTCAAAAGTTAGGTTAAAAAGTTAGTCGAACTACAGTATCGTACAATAATAATGAGAGTTTCCCAATCAGTGTAGTGAACTTCAGCAAACATAGAAACTCAGCCAATTCAAATCAAGTATTGAAGCTCTTAGTAAAAACACGAGTGAACAGTATAGTTTTCACAAATTGTCAAAGCTTCCAAAACAGAGATAATAACGGGATTCCGCAATTTCAATGGTTCACCATCACTTAGAAAAACCTTATCTGTATACGAATATACCAGACGAATTAATTAGAATAACCGATTGACGCGGGAGAAAACGAACTGATAATAATAAATTCTAATCTAATTGCCGTTTAAAACTACTCCAGTGAATAAGTGTTAAACAGGGTGAGTCTCATGTTTGTTTTTCTGTATTTATGTTTATGGCAAAAACTCAACCTTTCCAAATGTGTATGTGATTATAAAGTATCTCAATAGTTTCAAGACTACAAAGATCTCAAAAAGAGAATTATTGTTAGCCGTTTGTAGCAATTGATTTCAAGATTGTTCTTTTAGTAAAATTATTTCTATTGTGAAGCCCATTGCAGAATTATCTGCCAATACGCTACATTAGTTTTCATTGTATGAATATTGTTGCCTATCATTCGTTCATAGACGATTGAGAGAATTGTGTGTCAATTTTTATTAAATATATATATATACATTCTTAACTTTTATGAGTGCATTATTATGTTATTAAATCATTGTTTGGTTCGAATCTTTCTGAACGGTAGTACTTCCTGAATAAACAGCCCATGTTCCGGTATTGAAAGAAAGGATATTGATATTTGTAGACCGCTCCATATATCATATCCGGTTCGACTATATTCAGATAGTCGATGCTTTTAATACTGTTTTTCCAACCTAACGAATAACGTCTGGTATTACAGGTGTGGTGGGTTAGTTCCCAACACCCCGTAGTCAGGGCAAAACACAAGCTAACGAATCATCTGCCAGAAAAAATAGACATTTATTCACCGGAAAACACAAACAGCATTTCTATTATTCAATAAACCTCAAACTCCACAATAAAAAATTGGAGAAGAGTTCAAATCTCTTTGAACGCTTTTAATATTTTCATGTAATCTGGTTCAAATAAAAAAAAAACAGTAATACTACTTTTGTATAACCTTAAACTTTTAATTCAAAAGTTGGTGAAGGATCCAAACCTTCCTAAATTTTTGCTTATATTTCTATGTAATCTGACTCAAATCCAAAGAAAAAAGTACTTACATGGGTTTCAATATCTAATATTTAGCTATGAAATCCAGAATTGTGAGAATGCAATGATGTTCTGTTTGTCGGCGGAAGGAAAACTCAAATAGTATCTGATTGATACGAGCGAATGAAAGGAGCTAATACAAAAATGATTAATTCTCATAAATGGTAATTTACAGCGATTTTTTTCATTTGTGTGTACATCTTAGAGAAAAAAAAAAAATTTAACCTTACCCCGTTTTGAAATTACTGAACGATTTGGCCATCTTAACTAATCGAGGCATTGATGAACATATTTGTCGATCTTATTGGTTGAAATATCTTTGTTGAGAAATTTCGTTATCCCATATATATAAATATATATATATATAAACATTTGAACTGATGGTATTTTTGGGTTCTGGGGACCATGATCGGTGAATATATATCAAAATTCATTGAAAGTCTTGTTGTGATGACTGGACCAATAGGAAGTATTTCTATTGAAATCTACCTAAAACAAAACAGAATAATAGAAATTGAATAGAACATAATTTAGTCTAAACGAAATTGAATTGGAAATATTAAATACGTTAACTTACCTTTGTAACTTTATTCCCTATATTTCTGTAGACATAAACATATCAACTTCAGGAAAATTATTAGAATCAGCTTTGCTAAATCCTATTTCGACCGAATGCATTTCACTAAAGATATCAAAGAACAAATGAATCAAAAATCTACTTGCGCCGGCCGCTGGGACATGAAGTTGCGTGTAGTGACGTCACAAACCGGATGAGCGCGCCCCGCCGTATTTTAACTTTATGATAAATTTCAATCGGAATATCTCGAAAACGAAAGGAGATATTGATTTGAAATTTTGAGGGCATAGTTAGAATAATGAATACTCTGAAGATATGGATACAAAGACATTAAAAAAAATCATGGAACAAGCCTTTTATCTGAATTATTCATCTACAGATTTCTGACATGATATGCAAAAATTTGATTCTGACAGATCAGCAACTAAATAAGTTTATTCAATCTCAGGAAATAGACATGGCATTTAGTTACATATAAATGAACGAACATGTAAAAATAATACCACAGAAGTAGTGGAAACTACTTGTATGTGGAGTATTGATTTTATCATGGTAGACTCACCCACATTATAGTGTCTAAAATGGTC